>ONZQ02000001.1:3748833-3811373 GCA_900312665.1 Cephalotrichum gorgonifer
TTTAAACCCCGTACAACAAGGGCACTATGGGAGTGATATAGTGCTGACTCGTGATTCCTCGGCCCCAGTCCCCCCTGAGGATATACGTCTGGCTCATCCTCCTCGACGCCCCGATCCTCTCGACGGACGACTACCTCAGCCTTATCCACCGTGGGGCGTCCCCCGCCTACTCCAAGATCCGCAACGACACCTTCCGCACGCTGACCACGGACCCGCTCTTCCGCCGCCGCGTTAGCGAGGCGAGCCTCATCCGCCTCCTCAACGCCATAGCCTGGACGCTCCAGGATGCGCGGGAGTCCCGACGACCCCGCAGCGGCCGTTCCTCGCTCGCTCCCGGTGCCATCCCTACTACGACGGAGGCTACGACGACGACGACGACGACAACTCCGGGCGGCTCGCCGATAGCGGGCAGGACGCGTGCGCGGGCGCTCACTCTGACAACAGACGGCTCCGAGTCCGGGTCCGGGTCCGGCTTCGGGGCGGCGGCTGGCGAGCCGGGGACATACGTGCAGGGCATGAACGTCCTCGCGGCGCCGTTCCTGTACGCGGCGCGTAGCGAGGCCGAGGCCTTCGTGGCCTTCCACGTGCTCCTCACGCGCGAGTGCCCGGGCTACATCCGCGGGGCCATGGACGGAGTGCACAAGGGCCTGGCCCTCGTGGACAGGGTCCTCGCCATCGTGGACCCCAAGCTCAGCGTCCACCTCACGTCGCGCGGGCTCAAGGCCGAGATCTACGCGTTCCCCTCGGTGCTCACGCTGTGCGCCTGCACGCCGCCCCTGCCCGAGGTGCTCAGGCTGTGGGACTTCCTGTTCGCCTACGGTCCGCATCTTAATATCCTGTGCATCGTTGCGCAGCTTCACCTCATGCGGGATAAGATACTGAAGTCGCCGAGGTAAGACTTCCCCTGCCTTTTCCCCCTTCTCTTCCCTTCTCTTCTCTTCTCTTTATCTCTTCCTTTATATATGGACACTTCTAGGTATATCGGATAAGAAGGCTGACATTGTTTTTTTTTTTTTTTAGCAGCCCGAATAGTCTTCTACGTTCCTTCCCCGCGCTACAGGCGGATGTCATCAAGCGGGTGACGATGACGATCCTGCAGAAGATCCCCCGGGATGTATACGCGGATATTGTTGCCCACGCCCGGTGATGAATCGAACCCCTGAATCTTTCGAACGCCCCGAACCGAAGTTGAGCCTCGCGGCTGTGTTAGACGGGCTACACTTGCCTCGCATAACCCCTAAGCGGCCGACTGGACACGTCTGATGTCTCTCTCAGCGGCGGGCCACGCTCACAGTTGGCCTTTTCTTTTTGTTTTACTGCTTTTATCATGCATATTTCCTTGCCTCCCTGTATTCGGATTTGGCGTTATAAAAATGGGCATGGAGGGGAGGGGAGGGAGAGGAGGAGCCTGGATCACTGGGACTATATGATTACATGTATCATACATGGTTTCGTTACGACTTACTCACGATGATGATGGGAATGTAGATACAATACATATAATGACTTGATAAAGCGGTCGATGCCATTGAGTCAGCAGCAGGGGGTAACCGGAGTGAGATGCGGCTGTGTTGGGATGACACTTCTATACCAACATGAAGGAATAAGACACTGTATCGGGGCTGAATCGAAGCTGAAGTGGGGGGAGGCCGGGACTGGGGGGACTATTTGAGCCGTGGCGGGCTTGAAAGTCGACGGGGTTATACCGTCACTCTACTCTCCTTACCGCTCACCGACACCCGGACTAACCCATTCCCACCGACCTCTTATCAATCTCAAGTATTCCCCTGGAGTAAGTAAACCTCTGACGCCTTTTGTATGTACTCATGCTCGGACTTGAATATTCATATCTATATCTTACTTCAGATACGCCCTGCGGCGTCAAAAATGGCGTCAGGAGATAGGAGTCTCCACTTCTCCGACCAGTTCGCCATCAGCTGCGGTACCGTATCGCTCGATGTCGAGCGGTCGAAAGTGCTGCTCGTTCGCTCCCGGAAAACGGGCGAATACTTGCTCCCCAAGGGCCGGAAAGACGTGGGCGAGCCCCTTGACCAGGCAGCCCGGCGAGAAACCTTCGAAGAGACCGGCATTCGAGCCCAGCTGCTCCCCGTGGCCATCGACACCCTGGCCACCTTTCCATCGTCCCTCGCGCAGATAGATCGGCCCAGACTTGTCACCGAACCCATCGCCGTTTCTCAGCGGGTCGCCAACGGGATCCTAAAGATCATCTTCTGGTATGTTGCCGCGGCCGACTCGGCCACCGTCCCTGAGGAGGGCACGCAGCAGGAGGGAGAGGATTTTGATACCTTCTGGGCCGAGTTTGACGATGTTCTCTCCACTTTGTCGTTCGATGATGACCAGCGCATTGCTCAGGCAGCCATCGCTGCAGTTCGTAGAGGACTGCCAGCCTCGTGAGGGGGGTGCGCACTGTTTCTTGGCCGATATGGATACGCAGCTGCAGTCAATACCAGTAGGACCCGATGCTTGGACGTCACCAGGCCTGACTAACTGACTCCCGATGTTGTACTACTGTCATTACTGTAATGGTGTGGTATGTCTGGTGTGATGCACGGCCCTTACTCATCGCTGCATCAACGACCAGCATAATACTCGAGTACACGAGTACTTGGGTTGTATGGATGGATGTCTGTGCCTGGATGCATGAACGGATCGCCGCCCGCTGATTTGCCAGACTGATCTCAAAGGGGCAACTGCCTCAGACCATTCAGAGTAATTCCGTGTGGAATACTACCAAGTGACACTTTCCGGGTTTTGGACAATAAGACCGGGGAGCCGAAACAAAACCCGTGTAACTCTCGCCCCCGTTCCTAATGGATGTCAATCAATGTTAGACATGGGGAAACGGAGAAAATGTCAGGATTCTCTGGAAGATTTATTCCCGACCATGGGGACGTGGGGAGGGTATTTGATCCTCGGGTATTATTTTTTGCTGAAGTTCGGGTGAGAGAGAGCGAGAGATGGGACGCCTGTGGTATCTGTTGCATATGCGAAACCATGATATCAGACTTGGCCTTCGATCCTGGCGAGTTCCCTCGCGGGGTGTTACATGCAGAGGGAGGACGGCATGGTACGGTTGAGTGTGAGCCCCTCCCTCCCCCTTCTCCGTCTGTACTACCCACTGGCTGTCGTTGCATGAACATAGACGTAGGCCCAGGAGGGCTGAGTAACGGCAATCCGGACCCGAACACAACATGAACGGGCACCCTGGTTCTTGTCGGGGATCTGCTATACACCACGGATGGAGGTCGTCCTTACCTTATTTATATGATGCTCCTATTATACTTCTCTTTACCAGGGATGGTACCTGTCACCCCGATAAATCCCCGTCTCATCCCCCTGGCCCCCCAAGCCCCTCCCCTCCTCGCCTCGCCTTCCTCGCCTTCACCAGAACGTCGTTTCTCGCCGGTGCAGAGAAATACATGCTATACACAAGTGTCCGCGGACACGGACAGCCAACGCTGAATCGCATATAGGCCCCTCCACGCTCTGGTATTACTTACAACTACTCTCCCACCCGCCGTCACACCCCTCGAAGGCTCGAGCCGTATCTCGCCCTCTCGAATATAGCCAGAGCTCCCCGTGGGAGGGGAACTTAACAAAAAGCCCACCCACCATGAAGCCCCTGCTTCCGCTCTACCTCCTCTTCTGCGCCCACGCGATAGCCCTCAAGACCTCGGTATCCCCCCTCTTCCGCCGCGGCCTTCTGTCATGCGAGGACACGTACGGCGAGGGCTCGCAGCAGTGCGGACCGCCGGGGAGCGGATACTGCTATAAGCCTTTCGAGGGCCAGGTAGGTGTACCCCTCTTCTATTCCACCGCCCTCTGGATGTGATCGTGAGGGGTCTAAGTTGACCGGGGATATATATATATATATATAGACATGCTGTGAAGCGGGACACGGATATTGTCCTGAAGGGACGTATTGCGCCCCCGTGGAAGGCCACTGCTGCCTTGAGGTATGTTTCTCTGCCCCCCTTCTCCCTCTCTTGACAAACCAGACTACACATCACACCCAATCGCCGTCACCGGTAACTGACCCGCAAAAAGGGAGAAACTCTAGAAGAGTGCGCCAAGGGATCCGGCTTCGAAATCCCCTCCACATCATCATCATCATCATCCTCCTCACCATCGTCGGAGCCAACAAGAAGTCCCACCCCGTCCCCCGACATCGAATCAACCTCGCGCACAAACTCGACGACGGGATCCGCGCCCGGGTCCGATGAGGGCGGCACCGAATGTGCCGCGTCCTCCGCGCCGACAGGCACGGGCGGTGTGGGGCCGGGGAACGGGACCGCGTGCCCCGGTGCGGAACCCACCTTTTTCCAGACCTCCCCCGCGGACCGGAGGGGCGAGGCGCTCCGGGCGGGGGCTGGCGGGTTATGCCTCGCCGCGGCGGTGTTCGCTCTGCTCTGAGATCGTAGTTCCTACCGGTGCCGGTCTGCTTCTTATTTTGACGATAGTGTTCTTCCAAAAATCCTTGCGTGGGACGTTCGGGGGAGGGCACGCGATGACATATAACGGGGTGGGTGCTTCTCTATCATAATACATGTACTATCCAAGGCCACCATTGAAAACATAATGGTACTCGTGTTGTAGTAAGACGCAGAAACAACTTCCGCGTCTGAGGAAAAAAAAGTATGCATTAAGAATATATGTATGCTCCGACGGTAGTACCCAAGACTACCCTCTATGCTCATTACAATCCCCCGGCCTTTATAAACCGCCCCAAAAGCCCAGGTGGCCCGCTAATACCTCACCTCTCATTAACTCCCACGGCCATAGAGGCCTTCTATCCCAACAATGCACCTTCTGAAAATGCCCACAATGTCATCCCTCCTCCCAGATGCCCAAAGAGGAACATCCCGTTCAATACATAGGACACCCCTCCTCGGCCTTCTGGAAGGCGATGGTGAAGAACTCCTGCATGGCCAGGTAGTGGAACAGGATCCCCCCGAGCACGGCGAAGTGCCACAGGTTGTGGCTGCCCCCAACGTAGTCGAACATGCCGGGGCTCCACCTCTCCGGCACCTTGCTGGCGTAGACGATGGCCCCGACCAGGTAGACGAGCACCGACTTGCCAATGGGCAGGTAGAACCGGATCACGAAGTCGCTGCCGTGCGTCAGGAGGAGCTGCAGGATAGGCAGCCCGCCCGTCGCCCCAAGCCCGACGTAGAACGCGACCCGCACCCACACCATCTCCGGCCCGTTGAAGCGCGGGTTCCACGGCAGGATCACGCCACCGGTGCCCAGCACGGCGGTGATGCTCATGTAGACCCACCGGCTAAGCGGGTCGCAGTAGAACGCCGTCCACTCCGTCGTCACGATCGATGCCGCGATGAGGACGCTGATCCCCGTATAATCCACGCAGGCGAACATCGAGATGGCCTCCACGTCCGCCACGGCGTTCATCGTGTGCCATATCGTCGAGCACACCAGCGTCAGGCACGCCGTGAAGAAGAAGACGGTCGCGATGAAGATGTCCGTTTTGGTGCTGGTCGAGAAGTTGGGGCTGTTGGGGTAGAAGTAGAAGGCGATCGACAGCACCACCAGGAAGCCCAGCGCGTGAGACCAGATGTTGACGAGCTCGTTCGACAGCTTGAAGGCCGACCAGATGCACTCGCTCTTGGACTCCAGGAAGCGGTAACCCTTCCGGATGTGGGGATTGACCTTCCAGGGCTTCGGTAGGTCGTCGTAGTGGATTAGTCGCGTCACCCTCGCCCGGGCGACTGCCTGCGCGATGTGCTCTTCCAACGACTCCGCCGCACGGATCGCCCGCTCGATACCCTCGTCGACGGCCTCCCTAGCACGCTCGAGACCTTCGTTCACGGCGTGGCGGCCCTCTCCGAGTAGAGTAGACGCGGTGTCCGCGGCGTTCGCCAGGCCCTGCTCGCGGAGCTTGTACGCGCGGTTCTCGAACTCGGTCAGCATGCTATCCAGCATCTCTATCCCGAGCGTCGCCTTCTCGTTTAGGCCCTCGGCGGCGGCCAGCCCATCGTTATAACGGCTTTCCAGCGTCTCGACCATGACTTGTAACCTCCTCCGCCCCGCGCCAATGACTTCGCCGGAAGCCAGCGAGCACCTAGCGCGAACATCTTGTAGCGTGGTGAAAGCCTTGGATATGCTCTCGTCGATCTTCAGGTCCGCCTCGCTTTCTAGTATTTCCAACCGCCGCTCGAGATCTGCTAGGAAGAGGGACACCTGGGTTGATTGGTTAGACTAGTTGGACTATGGACCGGGGGGCAAGGAAGGGCGCTCCCGGAGGTACCAACCTTTAACAACAAGCCCTCCTCGGTGTCCATGATATGGGTCACGATCGACTTCCGCCGGGGAATGAAGAACGAGTGACGCCGCCGTCTCCTAGGGGCAGCGAGCGCGGTATTCGGGTCCGCACCTGTTGCTGCGGCAAGGTGCACATCTTCGCCGGTCGAGGAGCAGCCCGAGGGCATGGTCGCGAGGTCGGATGGAAGGTCCATTATGGTGGTAGACATATGTCTGAGGAGGACCTAGAGTGGGAGAAAACGGGTAAACGGGGGACCGGGGTCGTGGGTTGGTATTCGAGAGTTAGGCGGAACCCATATGGTCTGCTATGTCTATATGAGAGGATTGAAGATGTCCACAATGCTGCAAGCTATCCACTACGGATTGGCGTCCTAGGTCGTATGCTTCAGGTGGACAAGGACGGCAAGACGGCAAGGAGGTCTGGGACGAGAATGTCTGAATGTTTAAAGGAGCGATAACTTCAAGCTGAGAGCATGATCCGGACCGGATAAGACACGATCGGTGTTCCTAGGGACCTGAATCGACGGTACGAGAGCGTGGAAAGGACAGGCAGTGGCACGGACGGGCCAAGTAGGGCTTAAAACGAGAGAAAGCGCGCAGTAACTCGGGAGGGGTGGGTACCAGCAGACAAAAGGCAAAGGAAGGCAAAAGGAGGGGAGCCGGAGGCCGGGGTTGGGTCCAGACGAAGAGGAGTCGCCTTGTGAAAATGTGGAGAAGTGGGAAGGGGAAACGGGAGAATGTTGGAGCGCGGCGTTAATACAAGTACAGCTTCCAGCTGCAACCCACATCCAAATCCAGGAGGTGGTTGAGGAGAAGTGGGGCCGACTTGCAGGTAGTAAGCGGTTCCCTTGTAGCGCATTGGCGAGATGGCGTCCAACGTTCTTCCAGAAACGCGAGTTTAGTGGGGATATTGGTCATTGAGCGTGGTGGTAGTGCTTGTGGTGATGGTTCTTTCCCCTTTTTTTACCTCGGGCGAAATAATTTCCTTCTTGCTACGAGTTACTTGTGAACGCCTAGATCGGACACGCCCACTCAATTAGTACATCCAAGTGGTCCAAGTTGAGGTATGGTACGGGGTCCATGCCCGCCAAGCCGGCTTTGTCATCCGCCACGGAGTCCCGCCCTTCTGGTTGGCTTATGATTACTCCTGGTTTGTTAAGGATAATCATACTCTGCAAGGACACGAGTACTTGCTTGCAAAATGCCAACAGTCAGCCCCCTTTGATTACTTGTCCCTTTAGGGACAATAAATAATTTTTGTATAGAGTACCTGGATGGGCTATGAGTGCGTCATTACAAAAGAAGAGGAGAGGAGCAATTGCAGCCAAGACCGACCAAACAGAAATCCCTCCGTAGTGGTACAATTAGCCTGCAAAAGGGCAGAAAAATCGGCTCGCTTTGTTGAGAGCCTCGGCCGTCCCGCCATGAGATTGGCGTTCCGGACGGTTTTCGCCTCGTCTCAGGGGTCTTCCTAAGTCCGCTTTAGACCTGTTTTTTTTTTTCCTTCCTTCTTTCTAACGCGCCACGGGCGGGGGCGCTACTTGGTCCAATTTGCCGCCCACCCCCCCAAATCTACCCCGCTTTACCCGCCCCACCCCCAAGCTTCATGTTGCATACGGCCGTGATTTCGGTTCGAGTATTCGGACATACTGTCTCCGAGATAATGACCGAAATCCCACCACAATTGCGAATGTCTTTTGGATTAAAGGACGATGGAGCTGTCCAGCACCAGCTTGGTACGAATTGGACGACAACAACTTATCAGAGGCGATGCTCCCTTCAATCCGATTTCACAACGACTCTGTGTTTGGGAAGGGAGCATGGCGGATGGCGGGCTTGGACTCGTACGAGGTACTACCAACAAACTTCCCGCCAAGATCGGAATTGCGGCCGCTGGCCCCGGCTGCCTAGTGTATATCCTCATCAATGGGCATATCTGTGCCCTGGAACAAGAGATCCTCTTCTCATGCGTAAACGCCCAGCCGGCCACGGGGCCCATACCCAACGATTAAGCAAGCCAAGCTGCATTAATATAGCTGCCGTTGATAAGGGCGTGCACGGGCTCATTGCAGCTTCTCTGCCTTGACGATGACTGGGGACGACCGTCGTAGCATCAGAACGCGTCATCGGTGCAGGATGCCAAGCTGAGCTGGATGGGGGGCTTCGAGACAGATGTCAACTGACTGGCCTCTTTCTGCATTCCTCTAATAGCTCGTCTGTTCCTTTGCTCTTTTCTAGTTAATTTATTGTTTACTTCACCGTTCTTCCCAACAGCAGTTACGTCCCTCTGGAAGGGAGAGAACGATATTTTAGTCAGGTACACTGTGAGACAAGAAAATGCTTAGTCATCGATATTACTTCTGTGACATGTGGTAGTATTTTACCCAGTAATTACCCGAATTCCTTCTGCTCCAGCAATCCAGCCTCGCGTTGGGCCCGATAGTCATGAAAAGAATGTGGTAAACGAGCTTCAACGAAACCTCAATAGACCACCTTCCGATCCGACGCTAAACACATCACCGAGCTCTTCAGGACGCGTATCGATCATCTACAGAGACACCTACGCGCAAACTCATGCCCTCCGCCTTGGATTCCACCTCGATCTCAGCGCCAATGGCCGTCGACAAGATCGTCTCCGAGCCCAGCCTCGGCGCGGTCCTTCAGGTCGCTGGGCACGCCCGCGACGAGGCTGCTGGGCTTCTCGATCTCCTCACCAGCGTTCTAGAAGCCGAAGACGGTAGCTCCCTCACGCCGGAGGCCCAGAGCAACGTCCTCAAGCAGCAGAAGCGCATGTTCACCAACATCGCGCAGCTGCGGGGGCTCCATCGCGCGGCAAACCTGAGCGCCCGTGACACGAAGGGTGTCACTACCGAGGCGAGGCACGAGGTAGACCGCCTCCATCTGCAGCTTGAGAACCTTTACTACGAGCAGCGCCACTTGCGGAATGAGATCCTTGCGTGCGAGTCATACGAGTATGCTCCCTCCCCCCACCACACTCTCTCCCCTCTGTGCCATGCCCCCCTTGCCGTGAGGGGCTCTATCCGATAGGTCTTTACCAATTCTACGAATGGGCACTAACGGGGACGGCATCCTAGTCACACGTACACCCAGCTAGACCTCATTCCGGTCGAGGAGTTCCTCGCGCAGCACCCCGAGCACGCGGACGCGGACGAGAACGCACTGACGGTGGCGCGGATAGACCACGAGAGGGCGGAGAGGGAGGCGCTGGAGCAGCAGAGACATAAGCTCTTGCTGCACAAGAATAAGCTCATGGCCGACAACAAGACGAGGAAGAATGAGCTAGCGAAGCTCGACACGGACCTGGAGAAGTTCATCGATGTAAGCGCACTGCCTCGACGTTCTCGGGCTTTTCTCTACCTTTCATATCGGGTGGTGTGGCTAACGGACACTTCGATAGGCTGCCAAGCCCATTCAGATGCGTCTTGAAAAAGTCGTCTGAAGGAAGCTTTTGACACTCCGGATGGCAGTACCTGCTTCGGAGTATAGTGTCTCGCGATATTCATGGGATGGGTATAGTGGGCGGGGGCTAGGGCTTCTCTGGGCGAAGCGATCAAGCACGGATATCTTTCCAAGTTGTGGTCCAGACGCAGCTACTCGATATCCAGATCCGAAAGGGCTAGCTAGGGCCATACCGGTCCAGAAGTCCCCATCACCATCCCAACCCCCAGCCCCCCCAACCCCCCGCCATTTGACGATGCCCGCTCGCCGTATCACCGTCCGGTGGCGCATGTGAATGCCGATCTTCCATGGACTGAAGGGATGCCTCTTGGGAATACAAGATGAGGCACGGGGGAAAGCCTAGGTGCCTGATTCGGTCGGATATTATGCAAGGCCTAACACCTGCCGGTCAGGTGCACTTCCGCTTGTGCAGCTAGGCAAGAGGAGGCAGAGGCTTTTGACGATCTAGATCCGACTCTAAATCCAACGCCATGTGACTCACTAGCGGTAGAAGGGGAGGCATGATACAGTTGCGCATAGGGCGCCCCGGATGCTAAGCGAATGTTGATATGCGCGGGAACCGTGGGGGCTCCCTAGGAACCGGGACGGAGGAACGGCACCAGATGAAGAGATAGCAAAATAACAGTCCTTTATCAGGTATCCTGCGAGTAAGCCCATCCGTTTATTGGAATTGTTGGTTTTGAAACATCCGTCTGAGCAAATCCATCCGCGTTCACAGCCACATCTGTGAGACACGCAGCACAAAGATCGGGCTATCCCGGCGCGAAGGATCAGGATGGCGAAGAAGCGATGACGGAAGTGTATCTACGTGATAACAGTGTGATCCTAATATTAGGTGGGTGGGAATGCGCCGGGGGGGTGGGGGCGATGATGCCGGGCGCCAGGAGAGGCGAAGGTGTGGCGGGGGATGACAGCATTTCCTCGGCCTTGCTCGAGGCAAGCTAAAAGTAGGAAAACAGGAAAGCCAACTCTTGAGGCCCGGGACCGACCTATCGTGGCCTGCAACACAGCCACGCGTCACCGTGTAGCGGGGTGGCGGTACTTGTGGCGGTACTTGTTCTCGTTACGCGGCCTCCCCCCCTTTTTACTCCAAGGTGGCGGAAGCCATTCTAGGACTACATACGCAGATCAATCGAGCCGCGGGTTTCCGAGACGACCATGAATCATCTTGTAAGTCGCTCTTTCCGGTCAAGAGGACATGGTCTGGAGCAGATATGTTAGAGCCATGTGGAGATGGATATCGGACTATTCCCCATGGGCCAAATTGTACCTATACTTGTACTTGCAAAGGTACACCAGGTGTGGGGTCCACGAACCTCGGGAACCGGCACTAGTACAAGTACTCCTGCACTCGGCCAGACAAGAGTTGAACCCTGAGCAACATCAGGAGCAACAGAGGTCTCAAGCATCAGAGACTGACAGAAACATGGGGCGGTGCCAGCGGGTAGGGAAACACATACTTGTAAAACCCGGTTGCCTTCTCGAAGGAATGGGGCGCCCTCCCTTGGCTGAGAGGATCTGTTTCATGACAATCCTTCCCTTCAATCCCCCGGTGATTTTATTCCGTTCGATGCTTTAAAAGTCTCGTATTATCAATCGTACGAGTGATAATAATACTAGTTGTAATAAAAGATCGTCCAGATTTACGAAAGCGGGATGGCGCCCACTTGATTGGGTATGGACTAATACAAGGTATTACCCGAGCACTCGCTACAAGTAAACATCCTGCCCGGTTATTCGGAGAGCCCAGAATGGGACAGGGAATAATACTTGCAAGATGAGAGCTACCTCCACACCTCGCTCCTCGCTACAACCTCTGTTTCTCTTGGCAATGATGTAACCGCTCCATCGAGGAGATCGTGGAGTGGAGGAGTGAGAGGAGGGGAAAAAAGCTTACTTTTGACTATCCACGCTTTGCCAAGACTTTAGAACATTTATGAGTACTCGTCCGAATGCAAGTATGCAAGAATGCCGGTCCTGAGGTGGGAGCGTGCGCGGTCTGGGTGAAAGTTGGCCAAGGCTAGCCAGCACAAGCCTGAATTAACCGGGCGTGGCTTTAGAGATAGCCATCTAGACTCCGCCCACCACGCCGCTCGCCCACGCACATCCCCCCCTTCATGAGATTGACACTAGGAGAAGTAACGGACATACGCCCCCAAACCCCCAACTCCCAACCCCCCCCATGTGAGTACCTCGTACGAAGGCGCACAAGGGCGAAACGCCCTGATACTTCGTATGGAGGGGCTGAGAAGGCCATTTTGGGAATTGGATGCACACCGCTCTCACAAGAATGAGCGAACGATCATCGCGGAGCGAGCTCGTGGGGCCTATCGCGCAGGATGAGTGGATCGATTGGCTCTAGGAGTGTCGATTCGTTTGATATATTCCCTTCAGTCAGGCGGGCAAGAACAAGTGAAAAGCAGTACTTGTGATACGGAGTATCGAGCCGGTCACACATCACGGGCGGGCTGCCGATGACGATGGCCCAGAGTCATCTTCCTGCTGTCGGGAAAGGGATTCAGATGGTACACAAGGGTACCTCGGATATGTACTTCCCTCTCCTTTTCATCCGCGGGCGAAGCCCTGCCGGAATTTGAACGGAAAGATCAGTCGGGTGTTCGAAAGGCTTGCTACGTATCTAGTACCGTTTCACCTCCTTTTATCGTGGGGCGGAATTTTGCTGGGTTTCTGTTCGGCCCGTGTACTCGTACTTCGTATGGGTCGCCGGCTACCGTTTCTTGGAAAGGGGAGGACGGGAAAGGGTAATCGGCAAGGAGGTAATTATAATTTTTTTTTTCGTTCAGGGGAGGCTCAGCCACGCCGCCCTTCCATTGATCGGAGATCTTGGTGACAGGGTATAAGTACAAGTATGGGGTAGTTCTGTGTGCCTCAATGCAAGTACTTGTACAAGTAGGTCATTCTCCGAGGAAAATTTGAGGTGCTCATTACCTTGTGAACGGGTAGGGGTCTTTGGACCAATGGAGTCGCCCCCTATGAACATACTTACACTCGCACTTGTACTCATCTGTCTGCCTGGATCCGGAAATTTGGCTGGCAGTCCTTAGAAGTGATAATTCCGTGGTAGCGCATCGCGACTCGGCTTTTCCTTCAAGTAGTAACCCATTTCCACTTCTGGTCATCAAGGTGGGCCAAGTGGGCCAATGACCCGCGAGCAGTTTTGACACGTAATAAGGAAATACTTCCCATTCGTCGGTGGGCAAGGCTTGAAAACATGTCCATGCCAATTGTGCTGGCTGTAACGTTATTGAAATTAGGTGGATACCATGGCGTCGTAGCGTGCCGACCGTCGCTCCAGTCCGCGGTCCGTACGAAGTACGGAGTATTAAGGGCACGCTACGAGAGGTTTCTTGGTTGGCGAGAATTGACCAGGCCCATGTGCCGTTGACATGGTTGCGCTGGCGCAACCGGGACTCAGTGTAAGTACCCACATTGTCTGCCGATAATACGAAGACGATGCTCATTATTCGGCGAGCTGAAATATCCTGTCATTGGAGCTAGCAGGGAGGGATGTAGTACATACAAGCTGTTGCCAAATACAGCCAATAGCTCGAAATTTTGTCAAGGCGTCGACGCCCGAATCCCGAATAGACTCCACATCTTGGCGGGGCGGGATGTGAAGATCATGAAGTGGAGGCGAAGAAGAGAGGAGGGGAGTGTGGGCGTGATGCTAGGAGACGGGCGTGGTCTTCCCTCGGGCGTGGATGGGTTGCCCTCCTGAGCGCCATGGTCGACCGAGGATCGAATTCCACTCATACGCCCCGAAGGCTCTTGCTTCGTACTTCGTACGAGTGACGTTAGGTTTCTCAAGCTGGTGGTGGTAGTGCAACTCTCGGATATGTTGTCAGGCCATTCCATGAAGCTCGCTTATCTCGAGACTCAAGAGCATGCAAGGAGTCACAGGACGTGTATACTGACTACCTGTACCGAATTCGTGCATGAACCCCGGTCTCCCTTGTGCCAATGAACATCTCAATATCTCCCCCGTTGCTTTCGGAGTTATGTGTTGATGGTGTCGATTCGGCAGCTCGGCGATGATGATGCAAAAGGAGGCGGAGATAATTAATGTGGGGCCCTTCAAGTTCCCTCGAATAGTTGTCGCCATGAGTGCAAGTACGAGTACAAGTACAAGCGCTAGGACCTGGTGGCACACGTTTCGCGATGACCCGTGGCGACCCGCGAGACACCCATTGGGCGACAGCCGGAGGATAAACGGTGCAGACTAATTGCGCGTCCCGCCTGCGCAAGCGAGGGGATTAACGGTGAAGTATTCGGGGAAGCATGGGGACTATGTATGAGCACAGGGGTGACGGTACAGGTACTTGTACCTCCGGGAAGGTGCACAAGCGCTCGTATAGGTATTACTGAGCGGGTGCGTTTGACAAATACGCGAAACGAAACAAGTGGGACAGGACATAACCCGTACCAATACTTGCGGTCCACTAATAATTTTAGTGGCCCTGATTTTACCCGTCAAAAACTTCAGGAGAAGGGACTAGTGGAGAAAGTGCTTACTTGTACATTGTACTGAAAAGGGATGGGGGAAGGCGCGTTCCGCGCAGTATGGGTGGCTCCGTGGGCTCGCCTTTATGCATGGAGGCTGAGCTGCAGGAGGACACGACGGATTGGTACCTGCGCCAATTCCTCGTCATCGTCCAGAAGGGGGCAGAGCTCCTGCCAGTCAAGACGTCACATGTGCATCTCACTAGTACAAGTTTTTTGTGTCATGTACCAGGGTCCTCTTCAAGCACAGCCATGGATCCGCCACCCAAACATAGAATAATGCAATTATTACCGACAGAGGCAGCCACGCCATGAAGGTGAGGGCATGGGCTGAGAGGAATAGAAGCAAAATAGAAAGCCATGACGGTCTCCGTCTCAGCCTGCAGGTGCCATGCCCAGCCCGCAGCCGGAACTTGATGACACCAACGTATGAGTGAATACCTTTTGTACGGGGTACTTGTATTAATAGTTCAATCTTGTCGCGACCCATAAGCCACTCCTGATCCCAAGTACGGGGTACCTGTCCACCCCCTGTCAATCCCGGTCCCCTATCCCTGTTTTGTCCTGAGTGCAGCAGTAGTAGGGACCTCAGAATCCTCGCGTTGGAGCTTGTGGGTCCTATACGTTCAACGAGCATGAGTATCTTCCACTTCCGTTCAATTTTCCTGTCGCCCATCCAGGACACCTGCCGCGTATGACATTGGGCCTAGACCCTATTATCTTTTGTTTTTCAAGATTGCTGGGGAGGTCACTCGGTGGTCATTCACTCGACCAAATATCTCATGTCAATTTGCTCGGGGGGGAGGGGGGAGGGGAGGTGGGAAAGGGGGGGGGGGGGTTTGGCTTGATCATCGCGGAGTTAAATGAAGTAGTACTTGTATCTCTCCTCTTCCCTTCCACAGCCCACAGCCCTGTTGGCAAGCTCTTCCTGTGGGTACCGCGTATTACCACTACGACCCCTCCACCACGCCAAACCTAGACAAGCAATCTCCCGTGCACTACGTCTGCCCCGTGCAACACCAGCCCTGGTTCCTCGTCCCAACTTATTTTCCTCCCCCTTCTCTCTTTTTCCTCTCCGCGAAGCGCGGGCCCCTCGATTGCGACTGACGGTTTCTTTTCACGCCTTGCGATTAATATCTCCCGTCACTCCCTTGACGCATCGCGTCCACACATTCCTTTTCAATTCCCATTTGCTTTCGACCACACCCGCCCCTAATTTCTTGGCCAACGCGCCACGCCGGGTGCCCCCGTTTGCCTGTCTCTTGTCTTTGTCCATGTCTTCCGCCATTATGTCAGTTTTCGCCTGGGCGACCCGCCGCTCAGGTGGCCTCGCCATGATAGCCCTCCTGGCTCTCTGCTACTGGGTCATCTCGAAAGAAGCCGTCACGCCCAAGCACCCCTACGAGTTCCAGGATCAACAGAACGTCAAGCCCGACCCGAAGACGTCGACCATGGGAGGAGCGGGATCGTGGACCGTCCTGTTCGCCTATTACTGCCTGCTCATCCACTTCCTCGTCTTCGTCTTCCCTCTCCGCGCCTGCTGGTCCATTATCGACCTCACCAAGAGCCTGACCAAGGTGCGCTCGAAGACCCTGCGCGAACTCAGGCTTACGGGCCAGCGCCGCGGCTCGTCGACGTCGCTGTCGAGCTCAGAGACTCTCGGGTCCATTTCTTCCCAAGGAACCTCGGCATCCAGCAGCGAGGCTGGCGATCTCGAAGCAGAGCTATACGACGGCGAGGCGACCAACGTCATCCACGCGATCATTGTGCCGAACTATAAAGAGGAGACCGATACGCTACGGGAAACTCTGGACGTCTTGGCCTCTCACCCGGACGCCTCCGTTTCATACGATGTAAGTCGACGACGTTTCCCGAATTCTGTTATGCACACTTGCGCTAGAGGGGGGTCTTCAGGGCAGCGCACGCCGTGGTGAAGCTGGGGAGGAGGGGGGCGACGCTGAACAGCCAGCCAGTGGGGGTTGCGAGTGCCTCAATTTCCTTCGCGATTGGCCTTCGGTCAATGAAATTTTTTTCTTTCCTTGGCCCACGTACGGACCCGAGGGGCGAGGAGGTTGACAAATTGGCTGACGCATCTGTTGTAGGTTTACCTGGGAATGGAACAGCGCGAAGCGGGTGGTGAAGCTAAGGCACAGCGCCTGATCGACGAATTTTCCGCCAAGTTCCGGTCCATCTCCTACACTGTCCATCCTTCTGACATCCCCGGCGAGTCCGCCGGCAAGGGTAGCAACGTCGCATGGGCAGCGCGGAAGCTTAGCGAGAGGTACCCCATTGAGAAGCGCCGAAATGTGGTCGTCACAGGAATCGATGGTAAGTCTGCCTAGACGGCGTCATTCGCAGTCGCTCAACCCAACCCCACAGAGGTCTACGCATCCGCAGAAGTCGCGCTGGCCCACAGAATACACCACACTGGGTGCTGTAACTTGGCCTTCGCGGGATGAAAAAATCTTGCTGACCGAAGGATTTGCGTGAATATAGCCGACAGCCACCTCTCGTCGAATTACTTCGCTCTGATCAATTCCATGCACAATGCCTATCCGGAGACGGCAACGACGACACTCTATTCGGCGCCAATCATCTTCGACCGGAACGCTCACAACGTCCCCGCGATCGTTCGAGTTGCCGATATCCTCTGGTGCGCGGCCGGGCTCTCCGGACTGTACAGCGGATCGACTGTTGCCCCGCCCACATCGGTGTACTCGCTCACCCTCGAACTTATCGACCGAGTTGGAGGTTGGGATTGCGGCAGCGAAGCCATCGGCGAGGATTTGCACATGTACCTCAAGTGCTTCTTCGCGCTCAACGGGAATCTCACCTCGAGGACTGTTCTGAGCCCTGTGAGCCAGAGCAATGTGACGGGTGGCGGAAAAGACGGGGTTGTCGGCATTTATATGGACATGACCGCACGGTACAAGCAGGCCCTGCGCCATATGTGGGGTGCCCTAGACACCGGTTTCGCCCTGCGTCAGCTTGTTGTATGTTTGCGCGAGAGGAAGCACACCACCCGAGTCTTCCGACCGCTTCACAGGTCGATGTAAGTCGCCCCCCCTCCTCCCCCACACCCAATCACCTTGCTCGCACTAGCTATTTCCCTGCGCCTCTCACCCCATGACCTCGTCCAATTCGGGCTATTCCCCAATTTGGTGTTTTACTCGGGTTCAATGGCGCGCCCGAATCCGTCACATCGGGATTGTTTTAGCCATGATCGGGAACTGACCTAGTTATTCTCTAGTGGTGATGCCTCGGACTCTTACATTCCTGAAAAGGATCTTGAGGCTGACGCCGAGGGTGGCATCTTCTCAGACGTTACCCAGCACACCCTCGATTCCATCCACTGGGAGCGTCTCATTTACCTCTTCCACCGGCTGTTCGAGGCCCACTTCCTGCCTGTTCAAATGACCATCCTCGTCTTCGCGTCCACCATCTATTCCTTCCTTACCAAGGACCACCCGGACATTCACAACCTGAACTGGATCTTCTCCGTGTGCAATATCCTCCGCGCCGTTGGCTTCATGGAGGTGGTTGTCTACCTCGCCCTGTACGAAGGATTCCACCGGATCTGTGTCAAGGCCAGGGAACAGGAGATGACGGAGGCTGGACTGGCCGAGGGCATGCGATTCTCGCACCGGTCCTTGAAGAAGAATGTTGTGGACTACATAATGGCGCCTCTTGTCGCGCCCCTCTATGGCTCCATTCCCTGTGCACAGGCCCAGATCTGTCACTTCTGGACGCTGGACCTAGTGTACGCGGTGAGCAAGAAGGTCACGCGGAGACGGGCGATGTCGTTAGTGAGCGATAAGGTATAGAACTGGGCCTATTTGTTTTTTTTCTTCATTTCCGGCTTTGCCTTGTTTTGAACCCTTCTCTTTGCCTGTCCATACTTTATCTCGACCTCTTCCTTGCCGCCATATCCAACTACACGCCGAAGCTTGGACTCTCGCCCAGCCATTTGGGGGCGTCGCCTGTCCCTCGTTTCTCCGCGACTTCTTTCACCCTCACCCAGCCCTACAACAGAGAGGTCGAATATTCTCTTCTTCCTGCCGCCCATCGATTTAGACACGACGCGACTCTTAAGTGGCATTGTCGTCATGGAGCGTGCTCTTTATTATTTCACACCCTTTTGAAACGCATGGCTCGGCATTTGGCAACCTAGAACGGGGGGTTCTTCTTACATACTTTTTTTTCTTATCTTTTGGGGGCCTCGACCAGGTGTTCTCGGAGTAATTGATACACGGTCTGAGACGGCATATGGCCTGTCCTGTTACGCTCGCTACCAGCAGAGATCCGTCGGATTTCAAACATTTTTTTACATGGGAGGAAAAGAGAGGAAGGTGCAGCGGAGGTGGGTGGACGGCGGAATGCGACACGACGACATAAAGATTCAACAGCGGCTTGCCGGAGGACGCAATATGCCTGGCTTACGCCAATGCATGCAGCGGAATGTCCGCCCCGCCGCCCATCTCCCCCTCACTCGGTCATGACGAGTAGTTCCTCGGGATGTCGGTCCTGGGGCGAGCGCTTGACTGCGAGCGATCCTTTTCTCTCCCAACTGAAGGCAATGAGATGCCGAGGGCGCGTTGTGGGAGAGTCTGGAGGGACCGCAACTAATGTCCCGGCCTTGGGTCTTGGGACGGACGCGCTTAGCGTCGATAATACCTAATGCTTATTGATGGAACGGGATGTAGATAGAATCAGTGCTTCGCGGCGCTTGCAGAGTGTCCGAGCTGTGGACCCTTTGCGCATGCTGCCTCGCGACGGCATTTAGCCCAGCTGAATTCAGAAAGCCAGATTCATCCTTTTTCCTCCACTTTTGCGAGAATCTTCTGCCACTATGGAGACTTGACTATGTGTAGACTCGGGACTTATAAACGCCACCTTCATCCGTACCTTTTAACGAGAGCGACGTTGTTGACATATCGTCCTCGACTACGGTAATATCCTCTCTATCTCATTCTCACCACCTGGGCTGGGTGGTGGGTGCGAGCGTTGGACCGTGAATAGTATAAGATGCAGCTAACAAGACAATTCCACGGCCGCGGCCACGCCTCCCAGGATCATTGATCCGGATCGATCCATACAGAAGCCTGGGCGAAATCCCCGCTTATAAAGTAAACGAGGTAGGTATACAAGTGCTTGTAGGCACCAGGTCTACGTGTCGCCAGGCCAATGTTTGAGAGAAGGACAAAGAAGGTACTAGCAAAGGCAGCAGGCAGGACGGTGCGAGTATTAGTTAGCGTGGAACCAAATCCAGGAACCGCTTAGAAAAAATAAAAGTCTAATTATTTTGCCTGTCAGAAAGAAAAGCGCCTGGAAAACAATGTCGTAACCCAGGTCCATTTTCTCCATCAAGAGCAGTAAGGATTGGCTGGTCCAGCAGGGCGGTGAAGACTCGGGCTCCACTAACGTGGGTTGCACTGTTGTTGGGCGACCGATAAGCCGCTCTTATCGGACCATTCTGTCTCATGGTTGCTAGGAACCCCACTGTCGCTTGGGGGGGAGAGAGAGAGAGGCGGAGAGAAAAAAAGTTGAAGAAATTTTTGGAGCTTGCTTCAGACTCTTTGCCTTCCCACCATCCCCAACCAAGAAGTACTACCAACTTCACTTTTTCAACACCTCTTCTTCTTCCCCCCATCATCAGTTACGGGCCACGATCAAACTTTCTAGTTCCCATCCTCATTCTTTCTCGTTAATTCCACCCACACACTCCCGCAACGTTAAACTCCGCGCCCTTCACAATGTCTGGTCCCCAAGCGCTTGCCATCTACGGCTTGACCGTCCCTGCCAATGAGGGCCCCATTCCTGCCTCCACGGTCAGCTTCCCTGCCAGGGTAAGTCCTCGTCCATTCCTATTCCGCTTGCGTTGTTTGAGACCGATCCGGATTGCGGGAGCCAAGCCTCCCGTCATGGCCGCCTTAGCCTAGCGCGCGCCGCTACAGAGACACCGTGAAGCTGACACTCCTTTTTCTTAGTTCCGCATCACGATGGCCGCGCTTGACCCTACGGCCCCCCCGGAGGCTGATGAGGCCGGCAACCTTCCTTCCGTTCCCCGCTCTACCCTCAAGCTCATCCGCGTCCCCAGCTCCGACTCCGACGAGGAGGAGTCGGACGAGGAGGACGACGATGAGTACCTCAAGGCCCTGATCAATGCTTCCGACGACGACGAGGAGGACTCTGATGAGGAGGCCAACGGCGGCCCCAGCGACCCGTCCAAGTCCAAGAAGCAGAAGCGCGCCGAGGCTCTCGCCGCCCTCATCAAGGCCGCGGAGGAGGAGGAGTCTGACGAGGAGATGGCTGACGCGAAGCCTAATGGTGCCAAGAAGAACGCGTCCAAGAAGGGCAAGGGCAAGGCTGTTGAGGAGGAGGAGGAGGAGTCTGAGGAGGATAGCGACGACGAGGACGCTGTTATCCCCGAGGAGTTCGTTGTCTGCACCCTGGATACCGAGCGCGTAAGTCTAGCCGTCGCAGATCCCCTCAACCTATACCGAAGTCTTGTTTAGCATGCTAACCTTTTGCTTGCCCGTGACTCAGACCTACCAGCAGCCCCTCGACATCATGGTGCGCGAGGATGAGGAGGTCTACTTCATGGTCACCGGCACCCACGCCGTCACTCTGACCGGAAACTACGTCGAGTCCCTCTACGACGACGAGGACGACGAGGATGAGTACGACTCGGAGGACGATGAGGACATGGATGACGACGACCTCATGCTCGCTGGCGGCTACAGTGACGATGAGAGCGATGAGCTCGACGATGTCGCGGACCCCCGCGTCACCGAGCTCGACAGCGACGATGACGGCGCCGAGGCCCCGGCCCTCGTTCCCACCAAGAAGGGAAAGAACAAGCGGGCCGCGGAGGAGGTCGAGGGCCTCGACGCCCTGATCGACGACGCCAAGGAGGGCGAGCAGAAGCTCAGCAAGAAGCAGGCGAAGAAGCTCAAGAACAACAAGGGCGAGGCGGTCGCGTCCGAGGAGAAGAAGAAGGACACCAAGGGCGACAAGAAGGTCCAGTTCGCCAAGGAGCTCGAGCAGGGCCCCACCGGCTCCGGCGCTAAGGACAAGCCGGCCGAGGTGAAGTCCGTCCGCGTCGTCCAGGGTGTCACTATCGACGACCGCAAGGTCGGGTCTGGCCGTGTCGTCAAGAACGGCGACAGCGTCGGCATGAGGTACATCGGCAAGCTCCTCAACGGCAAGCAGTTCGATGGTGAGTTTACCAAGCCCCAATCTACCCCTGACACTCGTCTCCCCCCGCTACAAGAGCAAAAACGCTAACAGTCATTTCCCTCTCTAGCCAACAAGAAGGGCAAGCCTTTCACCTTCAAGGTCGGCAAGGGCGAGTGCATCAAGGGCTGGGACGTCGGCATCCTCGGCATGGCCATCGGTGGCGAGCGCCGTCTCACCATCCCCGCCAGCATGGCCTACGGCAGCAGGGGTCTCCCCGGCATCCCCGCCAACAGCACTCTGGTCTTCGACGTCAAGCTTCTCGAGATCAAGTAAACGTCGTCAGGACTTTGTAAGGTTGGCTGTTGGTAACGTCGGTGCCATGAATAGGTTTTCTCATGTAGGGTAGATACCCCCTCCTGTATCATAACGTCACATCTTTATTTTCACGCCGAGATCTCTCCCCCCCTACCCTACTCAGCCCGTCGTGATGACTCTCCTCCCTCCAACCCTGTCCCACTCAACTTGATGGGTTTTCCGAGCTGCTTCTTCGTCTTCCCCCCTCCTCACGTGGGGGTGATTTTGACATTTCTCGGGATCTTGTCGTTAGCTACTCTGTTTGGCTAGTCTTTCTTATTCCTGTCAAGGTGTGTAATGCAAGAGCCTCCGACCTACGGTGTCGTCGAGGCGAGGACGTGGCATTGCGAGGATTTCCCTTTTCTTTTGTTTTTCCCTCCTCTTGGCGTTTATTATCAAAAGCTCGGTTCTGGTCTTTCTTTTTTTTCTCTGTGGGTTCTGTATGCGTCCTCTCTCTGTGTTGGAGAGGATGGATTGGTGGGCGGGGGTTTAAACAAGTACTTTTTTTTTTTTTTTTTTTTTTGGCAAAGTTAGTTGTTTTTACAATCGGTGCCCTTATTTTGTCACCCATTTCTTCTTTGCTTTTATAACGTGATACTTATTTTCGTGAAGTTAAAATGCTGGTGTGGCCAAGATGCTAGCTGGG
This sequence comes from Cephalotrichum gorgonifer, assembly GCA_900312665.1. Lineage (NCBI taxonomy): Eukaryota > Fungi > Ascomycota > Sordariomycetes > Microascales > Microascaceae > Cephalotrichum > Cephalotrichum gorgonifer. The sequence goes on from ONZQ02000001.1 coordinate 3,771,314, forward strand.
AGACCTAGGGGGATATGTGCATCTTGCTCTCTTCTGGAGCATGAGACGTACTTTCTCCTACCTAGTTCGTAGAAACACGTAGGGGAAAGGCAATAAAGGCGCAGGGAGGAGAACATGAAGGCGGAAGGAAGAGCCTGTACATCCCATCTGGTGGCATAGCTACGAGGTGGGCATACGCACTTGGGATAGAGAGTCCCGAGTTGGGAGGTTCGGAGGAGGGTATCAAGCATGTCACAGAGCAGGGAAACGCGATTTTTAACGTTTGGCACTTTTATATTACATGTATTTGTGTGATGAGGGGGCTGGACTGGAATGAACAAATCGGCAACTTATGAATGGGCATGGCGGCCCCAAAAACAAGAAGCTGTAGGCGGCCACCCTCCTTTCCTTCCCCCACCACCCTTTACCCAGGATCTATTACTCAGGTCTCATTCTCACGAGGTGTGGCCGCACTTGCGATTTGGGGAGCTGCAACGAAACGTAAAACAAGCAGAGGGACGGCCTGAGATGGGCCGTATCAAATTCTTGTGAGCCGCGCCCGATATGGTGGGCAGAGTCGCCAACCTCGACCGAGACCGATGAGGATCACACATCCCCTTTCCACTGCATTGTTCCTCGAAGGGCGAGAAGGGTCGAGAGAGGTAAACGCAATCCTGCAGGATGATGATCCCGCCCCCGATTCCAACGGCAAGAGACCAAACCCCGTCCCGCCTCCGCGGGGGGGCTGACACGGGGCGAGTTGAGCCACAAGGTGAATCATAAGTCTCTTGGTATGACGTCGCTAGCTTTCCATAGCTATCGTACACATACCGGGTATCTCGGGTCTAAAAGTAACCGGCCGCCCTTATATCCCCCGGGGCAGGCACGTCCAATCTCTTGCCTTTCTTCTTCTTCTTCTTCTTTTTGTTCGTTTGGCACAACTTGAGGATGCTGACACCAAATTACTTCCCCAAACCGGGGCCAAGTTCAAGGGGTTTCCTTCGTTTATAAAAACAAAAAAAAAGCACGTCCCACTCGTCCCCACGGGCAAATTCTGATCGGAATCGAATCAAATCGTACCAGTCTTTCTTTCCCCCTCCTTAGCTCATGGGGAGGTTGTCCATATTGCCCTTGCCCTTCTCGAGCCACTCGGGCTCCACCAGCTCGGCCCTGGCCTGGTACAGGAAGCGGTAGGCCGTCCTGATGGTGCCGTCGCTGACGCCCGCCACCTGCGCGATCTCCCTCGAGGTCTTGGGCTGGCCCATGAGGTGGGAGGCCATGTAGATGCACGCGGCGGCGACGGACAGCGGCGAGCGGCCGGCGAGGTCGGCGACGGCGTTGGTCTTCTTGGCCAGCTCGCGCGACGTGTTCTCAATGATCTGGGTGTTGTCGAAGTTGATGCGCGAGCAGTAGCGGGCGCACAGCGACTCGGCGCTCGTGGACCCCGTGTTCTCGTAGCCGCCGGCGCTCGCGACGCCGACGCCGATGTCCTCCATCTTCTGCTTCTGCAGGAAGGCCTCGAGCAGCTTGAAGACCTTGCCGATGTCCTTCTTGCCGACCTTGGTGAGCATGTGGATCTCGCGGAAGGTGCGGCCGACGCCGGCCTGGCGGCAGGCGATGAAGATGCAGCCGGCGATGATGGCGTCCTGGGGCTTCCCCTTGAGGGCCTTCTTCTCCTCGGTGAGCTTGAAGATGTGCTTGGCGGTCTCGGAGATGTGCTTCGGGATGTGGATGACGTCGCAGTAGGTGCTGATCTCCTTGTAGGCCTGCAGCAGGGTCTTCGTGGTCTTGTCCTGGCCGGAGGCGTTGTTCTGGAGGCGGGCGAGGTTGCGGCTCTGCCTGCCGTCGGCGGCGCCGATGCTCGTCTCGAGCTGGGAGCCGTTGAGGAGCGGGTTCGCGGAGTCTCCGACACGCGAGGGGTCGTCGCCGTTCTGGTCGTCGTTGGCGAAGCTGCGCCACTCGGAGCGGACGTCGACGATGCGGTTGTCGAGGACGAGGCCGCACGAGTCGCAGACGATGTCGCCGGCCGAGTACTCTTCCTTCAAGTTCGGCGGGTACTCCCTGCAGTCCGGGCACATGAGGATGTTGTTCAGGTCCTCGTTGAACTCGGTGCTCCCTTCCCCGTTTGTGTTTCTGGTGGTGTTGCCCAGCGAGGGATCCATGGTTGCGGCGGGGTGGCGTGAGGTGGACGAAGAAGGGCCGTGGTGAGATTTGTCACGCTTTGATTCGATTCGGTTCGCTGGATCTAACAGATACAATGCTCCCGTAAATGAAATGCTTTAAGGACTGGGAAGAGGGAAGGGGTGCAGGGGAAGAGAAGAGAAGCCGTCGCGAGACCGGCCGGTGATGTAGGGGAGAAGAGAGTGCGGAGAGATGGACCAGGTATGGCCTAGGTGGGGGAGAAGTTAAAGGAAATAGCGTTGTCAGATTCGAGATTCTTGGTTCTTGGCCGAGGCAAATGTTCAGGCAGGCGCACACCACTCGCCTTGCTCAGCCTTACTCTACAGTGGGGCTTAGATACTATGTACAATGTAATTCCCAGGTGGTAGGTGCTGCACATTTTAGTGGATAGAGCAGAGGCTTGGCTTGAGTCACCTGCCACATCGATGCAAGTATCAGCTGAGACAGCACTCACCATACTTGGACTTGGGGGCTGGACTCTTAATAATGCAGAGTTTCAACATTTGAATAAAGAGTCTAGTAGAAAGGCCATACCAACACCTTTAATCATGTGAGAAAAGCAGCAAACTTCACACTATAATGGGCAAGGGGTTAGGTTCTTGTTTCTTTTATGTAATTCATGGAGACAGAGCACAAAGCCCAGTCCCAGGAAGGATACTAGACTGCACAGAAAGTGAGGCACCGTCTTTCCTATCATTGACATTGATGGGGAGAAGTGGAATTCCAGATTTGTCACCTTTTGCCATCATCAAAGAACATACCAGTAGTATATGCAAGTTCTAGTCTGTCGTAGACAGGTGCACCTTCTTCCACTGAGGATTAGCGACGGAGAGAGAGCACAGTGTTACAGTTCTCAAAATCTACAGTATTACAGTACCATATAGAGCACCCATTATGGGGTCCACTCACTAACCCTCCAAATTCTATCCACTCATGTCTGGAGCGCGAGGACGTCTAGTCTCCCAGGCGCGGTAGCTACAAGTATTTAATCCTCGCGTCAGGAATACCTCGAAGTGACTCGGGCAGACAAGGCTTCTACCAGCCAGCTTCGATGTGCGGAATCTTCGCTTCCGTCAGCAGACGCAAGCATCTTCCGCTTTCCGCAGCTCTCCAAGAATATCTCGCCAACCGGGGACCGGACCACACTGGAAATGTGCTCAAGACCATCAACCCGAGCCCGGACGACCCCGAGCTCTGCCTCTACCTGACCTGCGTTTCCACGGTGCTGTCCCTCCGAGGACAGGGCGTCACCCCCCAGCCGCTGGTTAGCCAGACAGCGGGCTCTATCCTCTGCTGGAACGGCGAGGCATGGAAGATCGAGGGCCACGCCGTCGCCGGTAACGATGGCGCGAGGGTGCTAGCAGCCCTGGAGTCCGCCGTCGGCCTCGAGGCTACCCTGGACGTGCTCCGCGCCGTAGAGGGGCCCTTCGCCTTCATATACTATGACCCGCGCGACGGAGGCCGCATCTACTTTGGCCGCGACCGACTGGGTCGTAGGTCGCTCCTCGTCCATGACCAGGGCGACTTGATCTTGTCCAGCGTCGCCGACCCGGGCCTTGATGGCTGGGCCGAGGTGGAGGCCGACGGGGTATACGTCTTGGACGTGGGAAGTCTGGGCGGTGATGTGCATGCCGGGACTATCACAATGCGCATGGCTGAGCGGCACGGCTGGCTGCCCGCGGGTTACGAGGACTACGTGAGTTGCTGCCCTTGCAGATCGTGTGTACCGTACATTTGCAGACAGCGGCGCGCTCTTGCTTACCATGGGAGTTGAAGATGTCTAATATAGGATTATTCAACACCACGCTGCCGCCCGACCAACGTCGGCCCCGGTATCCGGAGTCTCAATCCGTCGAGTCTCTTCGGGAGCACCTTGTTCGCTCCTTATCTCTCCGGGTCCTCAACGTTCCTCGGCCACACTTGGACGCGGCGCACCCGGTGGACACGAGGATTGCTGTCCTCTTCTCGGGCGGGCTAGACTGTACCGTTGTCGCCCGGCTGGCAAGCGAGCTGCTTCCCCCGGACCAAGGAATCGACTTGCTCAATGTGGCGTTTGAGAATCCGCGAATAGCGGCGACACTGAAGCCTGCGAATGATGATCCGACAGCCATATACGAACTTTGTCCTGACCGCATCACGGGGAGGAAGTCCTTCGGTGAGCTGTGTAGAGTCTGTCCAGAGCGGCAGTGGCGATTCATATCTGTAAGATACCAAGGCCCATCCCCCAGATCTAGACCTCCGGTGCGGGGAGTTTCGCTCCGATCTGCAGGAGAGGAAATTTAACTGGTGCATACAAGGTAAACGTACCATACTCTGAGACCCAGAGCCACAGGAGTCAGGTGGTGGCGCTCATGCACCCACACAATACCGAGATGGACCTGTCGATCGCCTACGCTCTCTACTTCGCCGCAAGGGGCCGGGGCCTCGCCGAGACCGCCGCTGAAACCAACCACGCCGCACCCTACGAGTATGCCACTACAGCGAGGGTCCTCCTCTCGGGCCTGGGAGCTGACGAGCTGTTTGGCGGATACGTCCGGCACGCCACGGCGTTCTCCCGAAGGGGCTACCACGGTCTGATCGAGGAGCTTAAGCTGGACGTGGGGAGGCTGGGCAAGAGGAACCTTGGGAGGGATGACCGCGTCATGTCGCATTGGGGTCGGGAGATCCGGTTCCCGTTTCTCGATGAGAACCTCGTGAAATGGGCCCTCGAGGCCCCCGTGTGGGAGAAGTGCGACTTCGCAGTGTCCGCCTCTGCCGTAGAAGGCGAGGATGGCGGAGAGGTTGGGGGCAACGCCGGTGTCGAGCCTGATAAGAGGGTCCTGCGGTTACTTGCCCTGCAGCTTGGGATGGCGTCAGTCTCGGGTGAAAAGAAGCGAGCGGTTCGTCTGGAGGAGGGCGGTGTCCTCTTTTTTCCTCCCCTTCCTTTTCCTTTTCCCTCGGGCTCTTTCTCCCGGCCATTGCCACTGCTCTCTCGGCGTGTGCAGCAACTTTTTTATTCCTTACAGCTAACGTCTCGTATATGTAGATTCAATTCGGCTCGCGGACCGCTAAGATGGAGAGCGGAAAGATCAAGGGAACACATCTGATCACCAGGTGAATGAATGGGTTGGAAATGGTGGGTGGCGCGGCCTGCCCACTCCCGGCGTAGTATTTCCATCACCCGTCCAGGCAACCCGACTTGAATCCCACACGGACCCGTGGGAGAGTGATTACCTGGTTGCGCCTCCCGCGAATCTGAGAGATCTCTGGCGATGATGACACAAACAGATACTTCTGAGTTCCGTTCCCGCCGTATATCCCGCCCTCTCTTCCCCTCTACCTATCCGTCTCTCTCACTTCACAGGATGCTGAAACGGGGGGGGCCCAAGGACGTGTTTTCTGTGTGAGCGGATAACCACTTTTCGTACCCATCGGCCCAGCTCTTGGAGGGAGGCAGGAAGGGGGGAGAAGGATGGGGCGAGATGAGTGGACGGGACTGTGACGTCGTAAAAGGCAAGTCTGAGCCTCAGCGTGGTATATTAGGGATGGTGTCTCTGCTATACAGACATTACATTGGAGGGATCATACTCTATAGCGGGCCATACAGAATACAATCAACTAGTACCCCTTGCGCTTCTACTTTCGTTTCACAATCTGCACAAATCGGGACCCTATTCTTGGGTCGCTCTCAATGCACTTCAGCACTCACCCTCTTATGATGCCCCCCGATGTACAATCGACGTCCAACTCCCGTGCCAAACTATAACAAAATGCAAGAACATCACCGTCTATCAATCCGCCCATCTTGCGCTTTACGAGTCATACGCGGGGATTAGGAGAATGGGGGGTGGGTGGGCTTTGTCGATGTGTCGAGTTCGCTGCGGGCATCAACCGAAAGGAAGGGTAACGAGAGGGGCCTGGCGAGAGGGTGAGAGAGACAAGGCGAAGGCAAATTCACCGGGCAACGGGAAAGAATAGAGCGTCGGCGCTGAGGGACGGGAACGAATGGGAGGCACTACCATGTGCAGGCTTCAAAACGTTTCGTTTTACAGAGTAAGAAAATAACGAGCACTCGAGGATGTTAGTCTCCCACACAGACGAGAAGGGGGGACGGGCCGGGCACATCTCGCTAGTCGGAGAAAGGAGGATCACCTCACGCGAGTGGTCCCCGATTCTCCCTCCAGAGAGGTGCAGCATGATATATATAGGGCTTGCCGTGGTAAGTTGGTTGCTGGTAGGCGGTTCATGTACAGCCACGGGCGACTCGGATCATCGTGGGATGCGGCTCGTTACCGGAGAAGCTGACGAAAAGGAGGGAGGGAAAACGTTCCAGCCCTCGTCAAAGCACTCTCCGGCGCCCAGCCCTGGAAACTAAAAAACCCAGGTAAGCTCTCAAACCTAAAACCTACCCGTCTCAGACCCTGGTCGCATCAGAGAAGCACGAGCCCCCCCTCCGCCCCCTTGCGAGACGATGAAACCGAGTCCGATTTCAGGCTGCCGATCAATCGATTCACCCTGCCCATCCCTCGATTTACCCAATTCTCCCACCAAATGGGCGGCCGTCGTCTGCTGGACAATCGTCGACGCATCTGTCGTTCAATGTTTGTCGAGACAGACTTTGCGAGTCCAGGGAAATAATTTTCTTGCCCTTTTTACCCTGCCTCTCTTCTTTTTATCCGCTGCGAACGATGCCTGGGTAAATCCAAAATCCCCCGTATTTTTTTTGTTTATATGATGTGAACGGGAAGGGAAGAGGGAGAGAGGAATAAAGGTGGTGCTGGAACCACAGAGGCCGTGATTGCTGTTTCGTTTTGGACGTCATTCTGTCATTCTTTATCTTGGCCGCCTCCGACGCACTGGGTCACTTACACTGATAATGCTGGTATCCCGCTGCTTGTGCGGTATCTTTTTTCTATGAGCGAACAAGCACGGATCTGGTCAAGACGTGGTAGCACTCGTCTCATATAGCGCCTCCAGTCCCAATTATTCGTTCGGCGTCTCCCCTTTCCCCCCCCTTGTCAGTCCACGTTTAATCCTCTCATACCCGGGTCCCGCTCGGGTGGGAGGGGCGCAAGAGTCCCGTTCACACCGGAGATCTCACAGTCAGTATGCGCCTCTCGCCTCCCCTCCGCCCCTCCTCCCCCCCCCTTCCGCCTCCTGACGACCCAGGTTTTGCGAGATCATCCCACGGAAATCACTAGGTCGGATCTACTGTTTCGTAGGACGGCGCAGGGACCACTTTCTATTCCCTCCCTACCAGCCTTCTCGCCCCCTACTTCGCCAAGATGATTTGACATCTGCGCCTACTGGGGGAGATCACGTAGTACTGGCACCTGTATCACGTACCCACGTATACTCTAGAGAGGTTACCAGTGTTTCGCAGAGCCAGCTTTTCTTCCTCTGCGGGAGACATCTTTCTTGTCTCATCATAGACCCGCTCGTGCCCCCTTCCGCCCCAAACCTCGCAACGTCATATAGATAGCAAGGAGGCCCATGTTCGTCTGTTCTCCCTTCCCTGCCGACAAAACTCTATTTCACTTCCTCACGATCCCTCACCTTGACGGTTTCGAGTCTTCTCTCTCCCCCCCCCACTATCTGTTTATTCGTTCATGCCTTTAGGATCTTGAGACGAACTTGAGAAAAATACCTGTGCGCCCTGGTAACAGCTCAGCATCAAGCTACCGGCGAGTCCATACTCGGGCGCTCCCCTCTCCTTCCCTCTTAACACATACCTCCACCCTACGTAATGTCGTCCTCGACTCCCTCTCCTCCTCTCCCCTTCTCGCTCACGCCCGCACGCGCACACACGCCGTCCACAATGGAGCGAGCACACAGGCCGCCGCCCCTCACCCTCACCCCGCCGCACTCCCGCCAGTCCAGCATCTCCAAGACGATATCGGTTAAGGGCGGCTCGCCGGGGACGACGACGATATCCGTCTTCGAGGAGGACGACTGGAACACGGGGCGGTGGGTGACGGCGCTGCGCGTGCTCTCCGACTTTGGCCACACACTCGTGTGCATCGTGCCCATCCTCATCATGGCCTTCTTCCTCGGCTACGACGGGACCGTCATCAACGACTCTACTGGGTAAGTTTTCCCCTTTTCCCTTCACCACCCTACCTGCCTGGCCTCCCATCTTGGGTGGTCCCATCAGGTGGTGGTTCCAAGAGAAGAGGAGAAGAGGAATGGAACGAAGGAGTCTAACAGCGCATGTAGATCCTCCGCCGTGGTCCTCATAACACTCCTCTCCCTCGACGTCCTACTAGACTTCCAGTCCATAGGCCGCTACGACAAGATGTGGATGGGCTGGGCGCTAGCGGGCAGGATGCTCCTCGCCCTCGGGTACACCGCCCTCTTCGTGGCATATGTCGCTGTCGGGGGTGCCTTCCCTGCGGGATACACATACTGGGGGCTCTCGGCCGAGGCCGCTTCGCCCATGGTGTACGTGTTCCTGTGGACACTAGGGTACGTTTCCTCCTCTCTCTCTCTCTCCCGAGCCCCCAAGCCGTCTCGGCTTTCGTTATTGTTTAAAAACAGAATGCTAACGATGGTGACTTGCAGGATATGGGACTTCGTCTACTGCGCTATTAGCAGGGTCCAGCTCATCAAGGAGGCCAGGAGGTATCGGAACGCCCTGTTCCCCTCGTATGCGGCCAAGCCGAAGTCGAGGCTTAATACCGCGAGGGGGTGGGATGTCGAGGGCGCCGCAGCCGTTCCCGGACAGGCGGGTCTCCGGAGATAGAAGAGGATGTTACGTTAGGGGGCTTCTACCCCAAAGGAAAAACTAAAGGGGAAAGCAGAGATGTGGATTATACCCGGCCGAGGGAGGAACCCGTAATGATGGGAAGGACTTGCACATGACAAGTACTAGTTATATCATGAACCTGTATCAATATAATAATACCCTCAGCATTCAGATCACTCGGGCGCGGATAGGCGTGAGCAGGGTACGGCAGTAATCCACTGAAGCTCCTCTGGCTGCATCACTGGGATTTATTTTGTATCATGAATGACCCCGCATCCGTGGAAAGAAAGCCGACGTGGAAGGAGGATGGGATGGTAAATGGGATGGGTCTTGTGAGCTGTGGTCGTAAACGTAACGACGACGCGGCCTCACTCCACCGCAAGAATCGGGTATGTGGGGGACCATTCGTATTCCGACTACAGATACGAGGTTGCAGGATCAAGCTGACAGCGTGGTGCCATGATAGTCAGGCAGTAGCAGCAGGATAACAACAGGACACAGACACAGCGGTGAAGAGAAAAGGAAGTAGAGTAAAGGAAAGGGGGATGGGATAGGTCATTTGGCTTGACCTCTCGGTCCTCAAGTCGTCAAGACCCTCTCTCCTGCCCATCGCCCATCTCTCATGACACCCACGGAAACACGGCGGCGTCTTCAGACGCCAAGACCCTGCTTTTGTGGGTCATTCCAGTTGGATGCCCACCCCGAAAAGTGTAAGTTTGAAGAGTGGGAGCATCCTAGTACAGTTGCGGCCTTTAATTCCCATCAATCGATCTGGGCTGTGCACGCCGATTGCGAGGAGTGATTCGTGGGCCGGCCAATCTAAGGGGGCTTTGGCGAGTAGGAAGGAAGCCAAGACCGGCAAGACTCGTCCGGCGAGAGGAGGAGTGGACCCCCTGCGGGATTCCTAATTTGACTGGAGAGCGCGCTTGCGTCCCTCCGCCCCCCCCCCCCTTTAGACCAACTTTTGGCGAATCTCTTGGACTTAAATGGGGGTATATTGCGGGGCACCCTGCGATAGTGTGCTGCTTCGCCTTGTAAGGCGGACGAGACTTATGCAGGGGGCGGATTTGCACCTCGAAGCAAGTATTTATGCTCGTATTTGTGCCCAAACAAGTGCTTGGCGAACACGGAGTATTGCGGTTCAGATACTGATCGCGATGAGTCGCGAGCCGCGAGCCGCGAGTTCGTGAGTTCAAAGTCGTCGCGAGACGCGAGACGTGAGGAAACGCAGGGGAAAAAAACTACTTGTCAAAAGGAAACCCTGGAGCCGATGACGCGCGATGGAGGGTAGGAAGTTTGTCGAGGCCCAGCGCCCATCACGCGCCACTCTGCCGAATTATCTCACGTCGCACAACGACCCCCGGGGAACGCTGCGAAAGTCTTTCGCGCGGTTCGCCGGGATTATTGGGACAAAATGAGCTCGTTGTTACACAAACAAGCTCGATGCGACGTGACACAAACGAGCGCTGGGAAGAGTTCGCAGCCCAGACCAGAGTCCAGCCCCCCAGACTAGTGGCCATCAACCAGCAGTGGAGTGCAGCGCAGGATGAAAGGGTGGGGCGCATTGACTCTGCCACTCTTCCCATCACAGTCACACCCTTGCAAGTATGCACTCCAGAAGCCAGCCAGAGGCCAGAAGCCAGGAGAGCGCTCGATTATCCAGAAATCCGAGGATTTCCGACCAAGGAAAAGGCAAGAACCCCGATCCTTCTGCAGATATGAAGAGTCATAAGTCATCAGAACCCTTTTCATAGGGCTGGCTCTCCGTGGGGGAGGGGCAGACAGGGTGACGCGAGAGGGACGATTGGCTCACCTGAGGCAGTTCTCATGCATGCTCACGTCGCGTCATGCACTAAGGGCCATTGAGAATGGTCCTCGCGAATTAATCCATCGCGATGGGCTTTTGGTCTGGATTGACTACTTGTTGAGTGTACGAGAATGGGTAGCTGGAAGCATCGGCTTGGCGGGAGTGATGTGCCGAGTACTCGTTCTGTTCTGATGCTCGTATACCGATCGTGCATGTTCGGGTCTGACGCTGCGGGCCTCTCTTGGCTTGGCGGCATGGTGTAATTAGCCCAAGAATGGATGGAGCTCATAAAATTCGACCGGAAAAGTTGAAATAAGGGGTCGCTATGGGACTGGACCACTGAATGCGGAGGAAGACCCCCGCGCGGCCTGAGTCACTGGTTCTCGTCGGTCAAGAAGTTAACTCGGAGAGGAATGGAATGAATGGGCAATGGGGGTTGAGGCATCCCGCCCCACATGACCGGATTTCAATTTGGACGAACGGGCGCAAGCGCTGACATTCCCGGATTACCTCGTACGACGAGTTCATAACACTAGCACTCGGAGTCGGGCAAACTCGCCGTCGCCTGTCTCTCTGTGTCCGGCAGGTAAGGTACATAGTTGGTCTGGTCATAGGTACTACAAGTACATCTAATCTTGGGACCACGGCTGGGCGCGCCGCTGGGACTTATGTCAACACAGCCGCCGTGCCCCTCCCTTCATTCCTGATTAAATTGGAGCCGAGCCCTCGGAGCGGTCAAGAACGGCCGGGATTTATTGATGAGTGCGGCCTCCAGCTGTTCAAGAAAGTCGTGTTCAGAGTTAGGAATCGATAAAAAGTACCGGAAGTACCGGGTGTCTCTCGTACCCCTGCACTGCTAGTCCTAGTACTAGTCCTAAAATACAAGGTATAATAAGTAAGCAGTATCATGAGCTTCGCTAAAAATGGTTACCCCTAAAATAACCCGAGCCATCAGGCTCGTTATGCTTCGGCCACATCTCAGTCGATGCTAAGCAGTGAAGAGATAGGAAGAGAAAAGAAGAAAATAAAAAAGGACACGATCGCGGACGCGTATTTGGGGATGCGGGGACGACCTCCTGAAACCCATTCCGCTCACTCAGAGGCCAGAGAATTCGGTTGCCTTAGGACTTTCGTTGTGATGGAACCCGAGAGACCTTGTTGGTTCGGGTCATCCCAGGACATCGAATTCCGGCTGTATTCTGCGATAGGTGCTCCCCACCCTTCAAGGACCAGGGCCCGTGCCATCTGTTAGGGAAAATCAGGTGGCCCAGTACTATCCCACTAACGGATCCGGCGGCCGCCGCAAGGCATCAAACGAACCTCGCTAACGGGTGCGACTTTCGCGGGGCTGAGAATCCCTGTAATCCTTCCTGTCTAAGTGGGCCCGTGATGACCAATAGGACGCGACACTACCATACTTGCGGAGGCGGAGCTCTAGGCAGCAGCGCTCGCTCAAGAGTCACCTCCATTAGAAATCCACCCTCCAGACGCCTTTCAACCTCAGTCCGTTTGATTCCCCTTCCGCACCTCTTTCCCTCAGTTTCCACTCAGAGAGTTGTCCGGTGGCCCTGTTTCTTGTCTCAAATTCGCTTTTGTTCCTGATCTGGGTTGGCTCGACTCCGAGCACTGTGTCCTGACCGCCATATACCTGCCATACCACCCGGGAAGCCAATTCGTCTCTCGCCTTCCCTCCCATTCCATCGCTTGTTTCTCTCGAACACAACATCCACTTCATCGCAAGTCCTTCAGTAAAGTCCTATCATTTCTTCGGACCTGCCGGCTTTAAGCCATACTCGACCAACTGTTCCATCGCCGACTGCTCCTGGGTTCCCAGGCGCCTCGTCCGATTGACCCTTCACGCGACAAACTGAACTCGCCCTCAACGTATGTTTGATATCGTCTTCAATCTCAATTCTCTTCGTCTCAAAGCCTTGCCCCAATCCCAATCCCCCCCCTCCCCGCTTCTGTTGGGGCTGTGTTGGGTCACCTTCTCTCTCCTGCTCCGGGGTAAAGACGCTCTGTGACTCAACCGGCCTTTCAACTACCCCTGCTTTCTCCGACCCAGTCCCGAGGCGCTTGCCCTTGGGTACTTTACTAACGGCTTGTCATCCTCCCCAGATAACCGGGCCTGGAGACAGCTGTTATCTCTTTTTTCATAATGGCTCCCAATCCCCGCAGGACTTCTCGGCCAGCCGCGACCCGTTCCGGCAATGACGCGAGCACCGCCCTGTCCCTCAATACTGGAGCATCTCTCCGCAAATGCCCAACCTTCCACTCTCCTACCAGTCCTTCTTCTTCTCAGTCCTCTCGCACCTTCGCTCCTCCCTCGATCCGGAGATGCCAGACAAACCTTGACGACGTTGTCGACGCCCACCTTCGCCGTGTCGCTTTGATCGTCGATGACTTCGACAAGTCTCTCTCCCTCTCGCACACCACCGAGCACAACCCTTCCGCTCCGAGGAAGTCGTACCGTGACCACAGCCTCCCACTTCCGGCCGGCCTCGTAGACCTTCCCGTCGTCGACCCTGCCATGGCTGCCAGGCGCGTGCTTCGTCCGCGTAACCGCCGCACCTCAAACAACCAGGTCTCTGACAGCGGCCTGGGAACGTCCATCTCCTCGACCTCTGTGAAGCGCACCAGTGCGCAGGGCACGAAGAAGTCGACAGTCTCGGCCATTACCAGGTCGGCCTCCAACATGGAGGATGTCGCAGGACTCAGCGAGCGGGCTGTCAGCCGCATCCACGCTCATATCCTAAAGCCACTACTCGCCAAGCCTTCTTTGAAGGACTTCCAGCCCATTGTTCTGGACATTCCCCGCAGGATTCGCGATAAGGACATTATCTGCCTGAGGGATCTCGAGAAGACCCTAATTTTCATGGCTCCCGTAAGTGATTTGTTGACTGATTCTGGCGTCTGGGGAAATACTTATCGGTCATTGTGCTTGAAGGAGAGGACGAAAACCGCTGCCAAGTACCTCGACTTCTGCTTGACTTCCGTCGACTGTATCAAGACAACCGCCGACTACCTGAGCGACCGGGAACAGACGCGCCAAACCGATCGACCGTACACTAACCTATACTTCATGGACTTGGAGGATCAACTCCGCCAATACGCCAGCCAACTAGCCGAAGCCCAGAAGGATGTCTCTGGGAACGCCAAGACGATGGAGCTCGATGCGTATGGACTCACCTTCCCCCAACCATGCCCTCTAGCCTTGTGGTATTCTAACAAGCATGACAGCTCTGACGAGGTCAGACTACATGGTGGCCTGTCCAAGAACGGGCGCCCCGCCGAGCTTGTCCGTGTGAAGAAGGACGGCAGGGCCTTCTCCATGGCTACCGGCGAGCTCGTTGATATCGACGAGGATTCCAAGGGCTTCATGCGGATGAAGCGATCCTTGAGCGAAGAGCAAGAGGAGAACGAGGACATCCTCCGCTCCATGGCGCGCAGGAAAAAGAACCCGACTCCCGAGGAGCTCGCTCCCAAGAAGTGCCGGGAGCCGGGATGCACCAAGGAGTTCAAGCGGCCCTGTGACCTGACGAAACATGAAAAGACGCACTCTCGTCCGTGGAAGTGCCCTATCAAGTCCTGCAAGTACCACGAATACGGATGGCCGACCGAGAAGGAGATGGCTCGCCACCACAACGACAAGCACTCCGCCGCCCCCGCTATGTACGAGTGCCAGTTTTCGCCCTGCCCTTACAAGTCGAAGCGTGAGTCGAATTGCAAGCAGCACATGGAGAAGACACACGGCTGGACTTATGTCCGCACCAAGGTGAACCGTAAGAAGGCTGGAGAGAGCGTCGCGGCGGCGGCGGCAGATAGCAGCACAGTGCAGCAGACGCCGCAGCTGACAAACATGTCGACTCCGGACAGCCACCTGAGCCTCAACACTCCCCCGGCGGACCACGATGACGACTTCATGGCGCTCCCGGACAACAGCCTCACATTCCCCAAGTACCTGCCAGAGGAGGACTATTACAACATCAACCAGCCGCCAGACCATATTCCGGAACTGGATGCTATGGACATGGACATGGACCTGGGAATGTCTCCCTCGGACATGTCAGCCGCCGAGACGCCATTCACCGATCCCACGGAACATTACTCGAGGTTCCAGGATGGCACTGGCTTCACAATCGAGGAGGACATCTACACGGCGGCGGCACACCTTCCAACTCCGGACCCGGCGCTGTTTGCTAAGCCGATGGATGCGCAGTTCATCTCGTACCCGGACGCCATGGTGTCTCACCAAGCCCCTTCGGCGCTCCTGACTCCTCACTTCTCGCCCATAGGACAGGCGAATGCCATGCTCTTCACACCGGGCTCGATGGAGGAAGTTGACGAGGGATTCCACGAGGACGGTTTCGGCCAAGACTTCCCACTCTTCCCTACCGTTAAGATGGAGTCTTACGAGCCGCTCTTCGACGGGGGGGTCCCCACGGCGGGCCTGGGCTACTCGCAGCCGTCCCAGGACATGTTCACCACGGGGATGGAGTGGAGCTCTCAGGACTACGGCATCTACAACGAATAGATGTTACCGGGGATCCTGGATGTGTTTCTCATTGCCATTTGGCCCTTGCAATTTTCTCACGACTTTCATGACACGATTACGATTTTTTGGGGAGCGGCGGACCGGTGACTGGAGATTGAATGTGGTGTGTTTTTTTCTAATGATGGACGTGGTTTTTCCCCTCTCCTTTTTATTCTTTATTTCTTCATGTAATACATCAGAGAACAGAACAAAGAAACAAAAGAGCTGGACGATGCAAAGAAAGAAGGACAGGGGCAGCAGCACGCAAACGCAACGCAACAGATTTCCCGAAATTTCTACTTGTCGTCTTTGTTGATATGTTTGGAATCTCTGGCCCTTTTTTTTTTTTGGCTCTCTCTCCTATCTTTTTGCGCTTTTCAATTCTTTTGTGTGGAAGAAGGAATGAAAACAGACTGAATAAGAGAGGGATGAAATGGGGGAGGAAGGAAAGAATGGCAGTGGGTTGGAGAAAGAGGGGAGAAGAATCATTCTTCGTTCTTCGAGACCAGGTTGCGAATGGGTTTTTGAGCTTTCTTAGTTGAGAACTTGGTATTATGAGAGCTTAAACTAAGGCAACTTTTTTCCTCTCCAAGAGCTTGTTCCTGATGATGAGTGATGATGACGATGATCTGTCGTGCTGGTGGTATCTGGCAGCTGGTGTCGTAGGTGGAGTAGATAGCTTTACTGGGCTAAATGCGAAATGTTCATATGCCCGGATTTGGGTGTGTTCTTCCGATTGTGATTTAGGATGGCGGTGACCTGGTGGTCCGGTTTGTGCCTATGTTAATACATGATGGGGAGCTAGAGGTGCAGCCCAGGCCGTGACTTACGAACGGCTGTGTCCCTCCCGCGCCCGGCCCATCCCCCCTTTACCCCCAACCCCTGACTGTATTTGAGTTGAAAGCCACTCACTTCTCCAAGTCTCGGGCTTCCATGGCGATGTTTGGCCGTCTGAGACCTCCCTACAGCTCGGCCACAGGCACGAACGCGCATGGGCCGTCCCCAGGGTGTGTGTCTCGCGCGCAAGGAGCCAATCACCCCTCCACCTTCCCGCCAAGCTTCATTGCAGACGTTGACTATCCTCTCCCTAGGCAGCCACGACGGTCTACCAGGACTGCTGCATTCACATTTTCCGCCCGCATGCCGCAGGATGGCTGTGCTCCACATTGAGTTGCCAGCTGGCAGATATATGACTTCGTGACTGGGGACCGCTGTTACGGCCGTCTACCGGAGAGTAGGGCTCCGTCCACCCGGCGCCGAAAACGGGATAGGGTGGGGCCGGGCGGGCCGGGCGTCTACTCACATACAAGCCCGTGTCGAAATTATATAAAAAAAAAATGAGTGGTACTACTGGAATTCCATGATACCCCAAGTAAAACTGCATTACACGAAACTCCGACCCCGCCACCGTTCGTAGGCCGTTTCGTGCTAGTCGCCCCACGGAAATAGCGGCCCAAACTCGACGCCCTGGTACAGCATCCAAAACCAGCTTTCCCGGCTCGCCATCCCGCCCTCCGACATGCGGGGGAAAGCCAGCCCGCGCCTCAACTCGTCCGGTCCGATGACGCGCATCTCCCACATGGGATCTCCATCGAGGCCGGGGAAGCGGTCGTGGCCGCTTGTGTCATCCGAGGGGCTGAGGTTCATGTAGGCAGTTTTGAAGTCGATGAGCATGTGGATGCTCGGCGAATGGAGGTCTGAGAGATAAAGTTGCGTGAGAGACCTCGCCTGGGCTATCGTGGCGAAGATGGGCTCCCACGACCCATCGGTGAGACGGAAGCGGCGCAGGCTGAGGGCCCGGAGGTCCGGGCTGTTGCTGATGAGACGCCGGGTGGACTCCTCGGCAGCCCAGAATCCTCCTAGTGCTAGGTTCTTAAGGTTGGGAAGTCGGAGGTCCTGTATCACGGTGGGAAGAAACGTTCTATAAGGTGCGGTCTCAGAATGCCCGCCGACTATCTTTGTATAGAAATGGAGGTCGAGAGACTCGAGGTTCGGCATTAGGTGTAGTAACCTGGCGACACCAGCAGGGTCAGACTGGCTATCAACGAGGTCCCGATCATTGAAATCCAGCCTACGCCCCTGTGAGATGTCAAAGAGATTGTAGAACGACCCAGTGTCCGCTGCCGGAGTACTACCATTTGGCCGGATAGGATCTACCACCGATGCGAGACGGATCGAGAAGCTCTTCAGCCGCCGAGAGACGATGGCAAAACCCCGAGAATCTTCTGGCCTATCCAGTGGCATGCTGGCCTCATTCGTCGGTACACCGCAGAGCTTAACCCCTCGGTAAATGTGGAGACCTTCGATGCTGACCTGGGACCGAGCTATAGCGGATATGACAACGCGATATGCTTGTATGGCGTGAGCCCAGAGCTCTCGCCAGTTGAGCCGCTCGACATCTTCGGGGAGGCGATAGTTGCGTCTATCCGGACCGACGACGTGTGCGGTAAGCGTAATGGTCTTTAAACTGCGCAGCTTACACAGAGGGGCGGTTAGCATCGCACACATATCCTCGCCAGAGAAGTCCTGCTGCTCTGACAGCCTCTTCTCCGCCCACAGCTTGTCAGCTTCTATAGAGAAGTCGAGGGGCCGCAAGTTCTTTTTTTCAGCTTCGGCCCTCTCTTTCCATCTATCCAGGATAAGCTGGTTGGCATGGGAACCGGAATGGCCCTGGCGGTTGAGAGAGGGGAATTCATAGAGGACGCAGGTAAGTGTCAGGTGGTGTATACTGGATTCCAGGCCCGGGACCGAGAGTAGCTGATGGAGTATCCCCAGGTCGTTCTTCGATAGGTCTATGGGGCGGTCCTGGCAGAGTCGCATAAACGGCAGGTCATATATAGCTTTGAAAGACTTGGAGACAAGACGCAGTGACCCTAGCGATGAGATGTCGAGAAATTCGCAAAGCTCGACAAAGAGGCAGGCTGGGAGAGTATGAAAAAGGGAAGGGGGAGCCATGCGGAGTGAAGAAACACTGGGATATTGTTCTGGGAGAGAGTGAGGTGCGAGATGTGGAGAAGGGTATGTTACAGCGGCCGTAGGCGTGAATATGAATGGAATCTCCGTAGCATGAGTGTGAGTGTGCTCTGGATTTTATTGGTTTAGGATGGTGGTTGGTATTAGAAACGTTGAAAAGCGAAGGATGCTCGCTCTGGTTTTAATGTTAAGCGGTGTTGGTTCCGCCGTGTTGGCTCGCGGGTGCCGCCCACCCTTAGAGCTTATGGTACCATTGGCGGAATATACATGTCAGGATTGCACCAAGTGGTCGAGACCAACAAAACCAACAGGTCAGATTTCATGTACTAATAGCCCCAGCAACATCAGCTGCGTGAAGCCTTAAGGAGGTAGGCTGAGAAACAAGATAGTGCTCGGAAAGTTGACTATGGGAGATAGTGGTTGGATGAAAAGCTACTCTAGTATATCTTAAACTAGGTATATTTCTCACGTCTCCGCTATTTAATATGAGCTATAACTAAGATGGCAAGAAAAGATAATCCGTCATATGGTACGTTGCATAGTTCCCAATCATCCCTCCTCTAACCTGCGTTATCATACAGCTAGTTACACTTCCACCCACGGCCCCTCCATATATATATACTGCATATATGCAGGTGCATAATCTGCCATAAGCTCCAAAATTACCAACAGACAAGGAGGGCTTTCATGACATACGGAAAGAAAAGGGGCGGGGGCGAGGGACTAGACAAAAGAAAAGATATAAAAGAAAAAGGACGCGAAGGGGGGGCGGGGGCATGAAGGCGTAATGGTATGTATGGGGAATATATAAGAAACGTGCTGGTGGTAGGTGGGCTTATACAGAATGAAACCGGCTTCTCCCTATCTTTCTCAACCCCTCAGTAGTACGACCTCCCGTTCCCGTTCCCCCCATACCCTCCCGCGTACCGCCCGCCGTACGGCTCCGCATATCCCCCACCCACACTCGGGTACGGCCCGACGTTCGGCACCGTGGGCTGCCTGTCGTCGTCTATTCCAATCGGAGCCGCGGCCGCCACCAACCCGACGCGGTCCTGATCCCCCATCGGCGTGACCGGTGTAATCGGCCGGTACTGCCCCGACCCAGCAGCACGGTATGGCGAGAGCTTGCTGTCGTCGCCGTACGACGACACCGCGTAGCCTACGTACCGGTCCGACGAGTCCATGGGTCCGCGGTTGAGGCCCTGCTTCTCGGGAGGCACGGCGGAGGCCATGGAGAAGGTCGTCGAGCCTCCGGCGGAGGACTTCTCGCGGTCGAGGAGGAGGGAGTTGCGCGCATCGAGGGGCGTGAGCGTGTCTATGTCGCGAGACATTTTCTCTGTTGCGTTTGTTCTCTAGGTTAGTTTTCTCCGTGTAAAATCATCCTCACCCTCTACTACCGCGAGACCACTTACCCATCTCCTTCCTCTTCTTCCGGTGGGGGTTCTCCTTGCAGCACGCGTTAAAGGCGTTCCAGACGATCAGGATCGCCAGGACACCCGTCAGGGTAGACTGCACGGCGATGAGCACCACGCCCGTGACTGTCTGCGTCGTCTGCGCGATGCCCATCTCCTCGACGAAAACGAGGATGCACACGACGGAGAGCACCCTGA
Source organism: Cephalotrichum gorgonifer (assembly GCA_900312665.1). NCBI lineage: Eukaryota > Fungi > Ascomycota > Sordariomycetes > Microascales > Microascaceae > Cephalotrichum > Cephalotrichum gorgonifer. The sequence goes on from ONZQ02000001.1 coordinate 3,791,122, forward strand.
CAACCTGTATCACGATGTTGATGATGTTCCCCGACTTCCTCACGTACGGCCGGCTCCACAGGAGCAGGATGAGCATGATGCCCTCGATGATGATCATGCTCGCCGTCTGCAAGCGGCCGCTCCCATCCGTGATGGCCAGCACGACGCCCTTGACGAGCATGTACACGATGGTCGGCACGAACACCCACCAGTAGCTCTTCTTGTACGAGTCGTAGAACAGGCTGTACTTGACCCAGATCCTCTTGTCCTCATACAGGCCGCTCGCGTCACCCTCGGCCTCCTTCAGCTTCCGCGCCGTGCTCCAGATCTTCCACGAGAAGAAGAAGAGCACGCCCGTGAAGACGGCGAGTGTCACGCCCGCGAGCGTCTTGGCGGCCCAGGAGTCTCCCTTTGTGAACTGCACGACGCAGTAGAGGACCCAGACGCCGTACAGGAGGAGGATGAGCGTGGTGATGGCGCGCGCGATCGAGCCCCAGTAGTGCTTCCGGAAGCCGGCCAGGGACTCGGGGAAGTTTCCGAAGAGCGCCCAGAACTCGAGAACCACCTTTACGAGGAGGATGCCGACGGCGATGGCGGCGATGACGATGGACACGACGAGGAGCACGGTCATAAAGGTGTTGGACTCGGGGATGCTGAGCTGCTGCACGTAGGCCTGGATTCCCGTCACCGCCTCCTTGATGGCGCCCATGTCATCGGCGCCGGTGGCGGTCCCGGTATCCTCCGCGGCCAGGGGGCTGGTAGTGTCGAAGGAAGTCTCGATCTGGCGCCTTGCGAGGATGGCGAAGGTCTCCAGCGCCCTCTTTGCCTTCGAGGACGAGCCGTTCCCCGGCGCCGTGGTGCCGTCCGGGAACACGAGCGTCGTGTTCATGAGCCTCGCCACGCTGCTGGCCGTCAGGTTCCCGCCCGTCCTGCCGCGGAAGTCGTCTATGGACGTCTGTAGTGCCGCCCAGGGGATGAGACCGGTCGAGAAGGCGAAGTTCTTGGCGAAACTCCGGTAGACGGGAGGGTAGTTCACCGAAAGCATGCCGTTCATCGCCAAGCCCTGGAACCACGAGAAGACCTCGGTGAAGCTGGGGCTCGGCGTCCCTGTGCCGGCGGCACCGGACCCGGACATCCCGCCACCCATGGCCCCGGCCCCCCCGCTGAGCGCCGCGCCGACGGCGGATGCACCCGTGACGAGGAGAGCTGCGCCGGCTATACTTGCTGCGACGTATGGGACAGCGGGCACGTTGGTCGTCTTGCCGTTGGAGACTTGAGATCGGATACACGCGACATCCTCCCCAGTGTCGAGAGACTTCAGCTCAAGGGTTGCCAGCGCAGCGATGTCGGGGAGCTGGAAGGCAATGGAGGGGACCAGCCGGGATAGCTCGTCGGGGATCTGCTGGGTGCCACGGGCTGAGAAGGTGCCACGGGGAACTAATTTCCTGTTAGCATTCTTACCATGATGTGCATGCGCGAGGCGCCTATGGCTGGGGAGACCCGGTTCTTTCTGTTACTTACCCGGACATAGCTGGGCGACAAAAGTGCCGCTGTCGCAGGGGTTGAAGCTATTGGAGAAGATTTCCGAGCCGAAGGCCGTGACCTTGAGCTCCGCCGTCACATTCTGCTCCTGTGAGCTCGTCCCAGCGAGATCGAACAAGACGGTCTTGTTCTCGTTGTTGTATTGGATGTCAACCTTCTGGACATTGATCGTCGCGGTCCCGTTCTGGCAGCTCGAGAAGCCGATGGTTTCCAGGATGTCCTCGCCCAGGACGCCGGTCGACAGGGCGGCGAGGGCGCAGACTGCCCGTAATAACGTCCACCTCGAAGTAGCCCTCATCGTTCTCGTCTGAGGGTTCGTGTGTCCACCAGTTTGGAATATGCCCCACGCAAAAAAAAAAAAGATCGAATTCGTAAGCTTCGTTCGTTTGATATCGTTTATATTCGGACGACGATATCTCGGTTGTACGTTTCGTTCACGGCCGGTGGGTATCTCGTGTAAGTCGAAGAAATTGACGGATCAGGGCCGGACAAGTCGTTTAGTTAACCACCGATAGAAATCAGCAATAAATAGGTCGAGCCAGCAACAAGAAAAAGAAGGGAAATGAAAAAGAAAGGCCAGCAAAAAATGAACGGAAAGCTAGATGCGGCGGCGAGAAGAGAAGAAGCGCCTCACCCAGGGGGAAAGGAACAACGACGCTCTGGTTCAACCGAGTGTAAAAAAGAAGACGGCCAAGGTTCAACCTGGAAAGAATGGAAAGCGGACAAACAAAAGCTGTCCTTGTACAAACGCGCGGGCAACCCTCTCAATCACGGCTTTATCCCATGGATGATAAAGACGGACAAAGCGAGTGGGGAGGGGGGAGGACAGAGGAGGAAGAAAGAACGAATTCGTAGAGTGAGTGATGGGATGGGTGTAGGGGGAAGAGAGAACGAGCACAGAGGAGATGGAATGCAACGTCAAAACAGGCCTGGCTGAAACAACTGACGAACAACGATGGCCACCGAGTGTAGGTTGGGGTGAGAAGGTGGCAGTGGAAGGGGCCCCTATCGGTTTAGTTGGTAGTGACAGGGCCTCCTAGAGGCTTGGGTGTTTTTCCTTGGGAGGGGGGAAGGGGGGGAGTCCCCAAACCGCTGCCCGGAGCCATGCCTGTGACCTCCGGATGGAGCATGGTGCCACCGTTCCCGCTCGGAGACAGGTAGCCGTGGTACTCTCGTTGCCAACCCATGAACGCCACAGGGGTAGGTAATGCGGGCCGTACTGTAGTGGCCAACGCAGATGACTGTGGGGCGAAGAAGTTGATGCCTGTGCCGGCTGGCAGTTTCCAGAGGAAAAGCCAAGCCAAGCCCCCGCCCATACAACGGCGAGGACAATGCGACTACGACAGTCGTATTCGTGCTCTGGAGTCTATGGCCTTGTTCGCCGTACTCCTTTGGCCCTGCAGCCAAGCAGGCACACCGTCCACCAGGAAGCGCAGAATAAGCAAGACTCGAAACCAAAGGGGGTGAGGTTCCGAGGTTCGAAGTTCGAGATTCGGGTTCTGCGACAAGTGATAAGTGGGGCCGTAGATCCGGCAGGGGCTCCCAGAGCCTCTTACTTCCTTCCCCTGGCGCTACATTAGCCCACATGGACCCCACCCAGCCGAGCCGCAGCCCTCACAGCCAATCAGGGAATAGCCCCTGCACAACTCTGAAACCATGACACGCACTTGGTGTACTTGAACGAAGTATTCTTCACGCTATTCTGTGTACACTATTTTTGGCTTTTGGTTCTGTGGGGAGAGACCCGTTTGCTCGTAGTGAACGGAGAGGCCCGAGATTCTTTACCAGGCGCGCATATCCACGAATACTTGTATCTCCCAGCGCAAAGGAGCCGAGCGATATAGATGCCTGCCTTTCCTTTCAATGTTTTCTTCTTTCTTTCTTTTTTTCTTGTCTTTATGCTCCGTTCCCATTTCTTTGTAGATTTTGTAACGCTCAGTCCATCTTCTCGTCGATCCGATTTCCACGTACTCGTAGATCAGGCCAATCCTCTCATCCCGGACGAGCTGTACTTGTCATACCTCCAGTAGTATATAGGGTACACTTGCATGAGCTTTGATTGCATTGACTCTACCCTTAAGAGGGGCTGTGGGGCGATCACTTCATGCCATTGCGGCGAGCCTGAATGCCGGGTCCACTTGTACTCGTGCGGCTTGCAGAGTAACTAGCCCGCGACAAGATGAGGAGGCATAGGTAGACCATATCGCTCGGGCTGGGGGAGGAGCTTATTATAAGTATCTCGTGTTGCGCCGTGCTATACTTTGACCGCTGGTCTTGATTTGAGATCCGTTTCCTACACGCGGAGGAAGAACGGGGTCTTGGGTCAAGTTGAAGCGGATCCCTCCCTCGTCGTGTTTCCGTCCCCGGAACGTTAACGTTCGATAAAGAGATATCAATAATAATACGAGTCATACTTCTATCGTAGAATGGTAGGAGTAGCTACCTATTGTCTTTGTGGTGGTGTCAAGTAGTGATGTCATCATACAGTATATATATCAACATGCACCGTGCATCACACAGTATGTATTTGCGCCGACCAGCCTTGGTGTGGGCGAGAGGCGACTCTCAACTTCGAAGCACCCAACGAATCCATCACCAATATACCACTCCTCGCGTTAAACCCATCATTGACCATCGGTCTCGGTACACATACAACCACAGACAATAAATCGAACCACTTCTCAGCTGTACCCCGACATTTTGTACCGGATCTCTACCTTTCGAGACGACCGAGGTGCGAGCCAAGGCACTAGACACCAAAAAATGGATCTCGTCTCAAGCATCCGCAAGTCCGGGTCCCGGGGCGGCGTGAACTTTAGCTGGGAGGAAGTAGCCAACTCGTCGCACCGGGAGAACTACCTCGGACATAGCCTCAAGGCGCCCGTGGGGAGGTGGCAGCAAGGGAAGGATCTCACGTGGTACTCGAAGGGCCAAGGGGGGAACGACGAAGAGAAGGCCGAGGAGATGAGGAAGCTCAAAGCTGCCGAGGCGGAGGCCATGGCGAAGGCTCTGGGCCTGCCATTGCCGGATAAGGATGCGACCGGGGCAAACGAGCTGGAGGTTGGGGTAGGGAGGGGGTTTGGGGGCGCCGAGGCGGAGCCCGAAGCGCCCAAGGAGAAGGAGAAGGAGAAGGATAGGGAGGGGCGGAGAGAGAGGAGACACAGGTCACATCGCCATGGAGACTCGGACAGGCGCGAGAGGAGGAGGGATCGGAGCCGGAGTAGTAGGAGCAGGGACAGAGAGGGAAGGCGCGAGAACGCGGAGAGACGGCAGCCGAGGCGAGATGGAGACCGGAGGCGCAGCAGGAGTAAGGACGGGGAGAGGGATGAAAGGGGGAGGAGGCACAGGCGTGACCAACGGTCCCGATCGAGAAGTGACGATGAGAGACCCGCCCGGAGACGGAGTCGGAGCAGGGACAGGCGCAGGGACAGGTCCCGTTCAAGGGAGAGGAGGACCCACCGCCGTCGTGAAGAGTAACCGGTGTTCCAAGCCTCTATCGAGGCGAATCCCTGTTAGCCATAAATTATTTCAGGTCACATTCACTGAGGATGCGCTCAGACAGAGTCCCGCCGATGGAGATGGAGGGAACTATCTCAGGTAATCTTCTAGACCCAATATACCATACCTTTCTGGACGCTTTCTGGAGAGGAAAGCTACATTTCTATTTGGACCTGATACGAAATGGCTTTCTTGCCTCAGCGCCTCCTGAAATGTACTGGTAGAATGCTTCCTCCGGGCTTTAAGGACGTGGCTAAGGCAGTAGTCGGGTTTACCGGACTTTAGGGAGGTGTAGTGGCGTAATTCCACAAGGCTGAAATGGAGCAGACATGATTGCCCCACCAAACCAGCTGGTAGTCAACACTCAACACGCCCTGAATGCACTGCTGATTCGCCACATCATGTCTCCCAGTGGATCCGAAACAGCAGGGTCCACGTCACACCAGCAGCCTTGCCCTGCTATTTTGATCCATCTCCTTCCACCCCGTTGGATTATAGCCAGCTCCAGTAAAGACTCGCCTCCTCAACGACTTAGGACAGTCAACCCTCTTTGATAACGCGTTCAATTTCTATACACGTGGCCAAATCCTGGCCCAACTCCTTCTTTTCTCTTCTGTCTCTTCTTGCATAGGCCTCCCCTCTTTCCGCATCGCAATAGGCAGCCAGCAACATACGCTCCCTCCATACATCCCGAACAAGTCCAGCATAAACCTCCCATTTCTGAGACTACTCTTGTTCCCACTCACCTCACCTACAGGCGCGCTTCCGTTTTCCTTGCCGAGGATGACCTGTTGATCCTCTCACCACAACCCGCAACCCGCAACATGGATTACGGTCGTCTAAGGGCGGCTGCCCTCGCCGGCACCGACAACGAGGAGGCCGTTACCGTCGATACCAGAGCCCTTATCGACAAGGTTCTTGCCCGATATTCGGGAGAATGGACTACGCTCCGAGAACTCATCCAGAACGCAGCCGACGCCCAAGCAACCACGGTTGCGGTCCGCTTCGAGACGATGCCCTCGATCCACGTACCACTACCCTCGAACCCGTCCCAGTCTGACCTGCTCAAGCACGTGGTAGCGAACCATACCCTCAAGCGTCTTGTCGTACGGAACGATGGCCAGACCTTCACGAAGACCGACTGGGGTAGGTTGAAGCGGATTGCCGAGGGGAACCCCGACGAGACCAAGATCGGCGCCTTCGGCGTCGGTTTCTACAGCGTCTTTGCCGACTGCGAGGAACCCTTCGTCAGCTCCGGAAACGAGGCCATGGCCTTCTACTGGAAGGGGAATTCCCTCTTCACCAAGAAGTCCCAGCTTCCGCCTGACCAAACCACCCCTAATACGACCTTTGTCCTCGACTATCGCAACACGACGTCGCCTGTCCCGAACATACTGTCCGTCTGCCAGTTCCTAGCTACCAGCTTGACCTTTGTCGCCCTAGAGAAGATCGAGTTCTGGCTCGACGACTTCAAGCTTCTAGATCTGCACAAGAAGATATCGCCAAGCGTGAACCTGCCGATCCCCCCAGACTTCGACGTCACTACCCACGAGAAGATGATGACCATATGCGCCGTAGAGAGGATGGGGACACAGATCGACGCCTCGTACATGTCGGCTATCGGCTGGAAGCCCAAGTCTTCCGCTGGCGGGAAGAGCGATTCGGGTGGACAGACTGCGGATGTACCGCTGCTTAAGAGTTGGTTCGCGCGGCTGGCAGCTGGCCCTTCTCAGTCGTCGACCAAGGCGAAGGAAGAGACGGCGGCGCAGGTCGCCATTGCCGAGGACATCACGGCGATCAAGACGAAGACCATCTTCCTAGGTGTCACTAATGCCCAAGTTAAGACCCTCGTCTCACCCGCCTTCTCCTCCGAGCTGCAGCGCGCAACCAAAAAGCCGCCGCCCAAGATCGCGAGGCTCGCGATCTTGACGTCGTCGTACGACGAGTCCATGGCGTCAGCAGAAGCCCCGTCTTCGGATGCCGTTTCAAAAGCTACAGATGTCTTTGCCAATGTTCTCCCAGGCAAGAAGCCCGGCGGCCGAGTCTTCATCGGCTTTCCAACCATGCAGACAACCGGCGGCGGACTACACATATCCGCGCCCTCGGTCATCCCAACTGTCGAGCGAGAAGCCATCGACCTTAACGCCCGATGGGTGAGGACGTGGAACCAAGAGATGCTCCGAGCCGCCGGTATCATCACTCGCCTCACCTTCGCCGACGATATGAAGCAGCTGTCCGCTCGACTTCTGGCGTCCGTCCCGCCGAAAGGGAAGCTCACGAACAAGGAAGTTGCCAAGTTCATGCCGGTTGCCCTCCACATTCTCAAGACTTATACATTCGGGTACTCTACCCCGAGCGCCCAGGTGGGCGTCATCATCGAGGAGGCCTTCTGGACGTGCTATAAGCGACCTGTTATTGATGTGTACTCGACCCGCGGCGTTCTTCCGACGTCCCGTGTCCGCATACCGTCTGAAGAGCTTTCCAAGTTTGTCGACGGTCTCGCCACGATCCCTGACGAGATGAAGGACCATGAATTCGTTAATAAGCTTATTGAATTTGGTCTCATCACTCGCATTACCATGAGCGATATACACTCGGAACTCAGTGCGAAGGCGATGACCAAGGAGCAGCTTACCCATTTCATCCAGTGGCTAGCGAAGAACTCGTTGAACAGCCAACTCGACATGACGACGACCAAGGGTCTTCTGAACGTTGCTGTTGCTACTGTCGACAACGAAGACGGGAGCGGGAATCAGGGCGAAATCGTCGCTCTTGGCACTATTAAAACATTCCTTGCTACCTCGCATAAGGCACCTCAGATACCTCCGACCATGCCCATGCCTCCCGACACACTTCCCTTTGCCCTTTCGAACACATGCTCCACAGCCGAGCTTACGGCTCTTGGGTGGAGGCCGCTCGAAATCTTCCCGTGGCTAGATTTCGTGATAAAGACGAGTCGCCACAGGTCTGATGACCTCAACATGTTCAAGTCGGACGACTTTTCGATTCGAGTACTTGCCGTGGTCTCCAAGGGCTGGGATAACCAGAGTGCACAGGCAAGGTCCGACATCGCCGCTCTATTACGGGAGCATGCTATCATGCCTACTAAGTTTGGCATGAGGAAACCTGGGGACTCCTTCTTCCCTTCTGTCAAGCTGTTCGATGACCTGCCGGTGATTCAGGGGAGTGCCCAGCTGAAGGACAAGTTCCTCGCCGCCATCGGCGTGCGGAAAACGCTGGACTTGGACACCATATTTGCAAGGCTTCTATCGTCCAGTACAACACCGGGAGAGAACAAGTGGAGTCATGTTGAACTCATTAAATATCTGGCCTCCGTCAAGGATGACATACCATCCGCTGACTTGAAGAAACTCAAGGAGTGGTCTATTTGCCCCGCCGAGGACGGTCCTGGGGGAAAGGAGGGCGAGAAGGCGAAAACCCGTCTTTACAAGGTATCGGAGCTGTTTGAGCCCCAGGATACTTTCCGCGCTCTCCGCCTCCCCGTTCTCCAGTGGCCAGGAACCCTAGGCTCGAGGAGCGCTGAGGCCATGTTCCTGTCCTCTCTTGGACTTCGGCCGTATCCGAGTGCCCCCGAGTTAATTAACATCATGGCGGGGCCGGATGCCATGGCGAGGGACCAAGCCATGACCTATTTCATCTCGAAGCATGTCAGTAATGGATATGGGAGCTTCGACATTGGCAGCACTACGAAGGCATTCCTACCTGTTGAAGGCTCCTCTAAGCTCGTTTCCCCATCGGGTTGCTTTACCGACGAGGGTGCGGCTGCTTTGGACTTTAAACTCCTGAGGCGTAACCTCCATGTGCACGCGCTTGTGAGTATTCTCGTCCTGCTGGAACCCGCTGATATTCTGCTCATACTAACGGTTTCTAGAAATTCGGGGTAGCTCGATCACCTCCCATTACCGACTGCGTCAACCGGCTTATTGTGAACCCGCCTCTCGACAAGTCCCAGGCAGTCCGCCTCTTTGGATACTTCTCTCAGCGCATTCCTGATCTAAAGGAAAATAGCAAGGCGAAGCTTCGAAACGCCGCCATCGTCCCCATAGTACCAACGGGGGAGAAGGGCAATGTACGATTTGCCGCCCCGTCCGCTTGCTACCTCGGCGGGAGCTCAACATACGCCGATATCTTCGACTACGTCGATTTCGGTGAGGCAAATGCCTTCCTGTTCCACTGCGGGGCGAGGTCGGAACCGACGAAGCTGGAGTTAGCGGAGCGCGTGTGTAGCGAACCAGCGCGGCTCCTCGGTATGCTTCAGGTGGAGAAGTACCTCAACCTTTTACGGTCGTTAGCAATGAGTTCCTCAGAACTGAAGCGGGATAAGAAACTGTGGAGTAAGATGTGCAACTCGCCTTTCCTGCTCGCCTGGAAGACGGTCGTCTCCGGTGCGAAAGAGGACGTCGACCTCGATGAAGATGAGGCCGTGTTGAAGCAATACCAGCTTGCGGCACCATCCCAGATCGTCGTGCCAGACGATTTCATCAGTTACCGCATCTTCCAAGAGCTTCTGCTCTGTGCTCCGGAGGATGAGGCCCTCGAGAACTTCTACATGGCGCTGGGGGCCCGTCCATTGACCAGACTTGTGCAGGAAGACCTTAACATGGGTCCTCAGGTCGACAAGAAGGACCGGTCTACTAAGCTTCGGAAGCATGTGATCGAACGGGCGAAGATCTTCCTCCACGAATACGCCAGTGACAAGAAGGAGATCATCAGGCGTGACGCTAAGTGGCTCGAGAAGAATCTGACTGTCACTATCGTCCAGTCCATCTCGCTGCGGCGCCGCCTCCAAAACCACAACAAGTCCCACTCGGAGAAGCGGTCGGCCGCCAGCAACGACTCGCGAGACGGCTGCATTCTATATGTCACCGCCGACGGCCAGCTCGACATGTATCAGATAGGCCAGGCTATGTGTCCGGTCCTTCTGAAGAGGCACAGCCAGCAGTCGTACTTGTTCTTCGAGCCGTTCCTGACTCTGGATCTGCTGGGCCTGCGGTCCCGCGGCTACAACGTGGAGCGGATTCTACGAGCCAAGGAAGCCCAGGCCCGGGTGGCCGAGGAGGAGCGCCGCAAGGTGCTAGAGGAAGAGCGGAAGCGGATTCGCGAGCGGGAAGCCGAGTGGGTTAAGAGCCAGAACGAGACGATCGCGGCCACCGCGAGGGAGGAAGAACGGGGCAAGGAGCTTAAGAAGCAGCGCGATAGTTTACCCGCCATGCCCGGCGCCTTCGGTAATGACGATGACGACGATGGTACCTCGCCTAACCTGCCGTGGGTTAAGAAGGGACGGGGCCTTTTCGAGAGCTTGACGCGCCGTTTCGGCCTCGACGAACAACCGGACAGTGCAGACACCCCACGCGGCCCCACACCTACACCCCCGGTGGCATCTGGCTCGGGATCCGGAAGCCAGCCGCAGCCGGGACGGCCCGAGGGAACCGTTACCAACCCGGCCCTCGTGTTAGAGAACCTTGTCAACGCCGTGGGCGCCTCGCGGCCGTACGGGTCGAACGAGCTGTACTCGCAACCGCAGGTCAACGAGGTTAAGGAGCAGTCGACCTACTGCGACAGCACGTCCTCCAAGGACATTGTCTTCGCGGCGGAGGCGTCGAATCGGATGAAGGTATTCGTTGACAAGAAGCTTCAGGGCCCTGTTGCGGACCGCCTTCTAGCCACCAACGGTGCAGCCGTGAACGCGTTTGCCTCGATGCTGGTGGAGGTTGGTGCTATCTACAATGTGTCGCCGTCCGTGCTGCACATCTTCCACGACGAGGAGGGCCTCACGATCGCGTTCAATAAGGGTGGCGCGATGTTCTTCAACCTGAGGTTCTACCTGCAGCTGCACGCGGGGGGAATGGCTTCGCCTATGGGCAGGTCGAGGGCTATGGTATGGTGGTGGGTCGTCATGGCTCATGAGCTTGCGCATAACCTGGTGCTGGCACATACTGCGGAGCACAGCTATTACACGTGAGTTGCATATATCCCCTTCCCATCACTTTTCTCTACCATATGTTTTGCGTGTGCTTTTTACTAACAATTTATAGCGAGTCTTTCATCCAAGAGTACTTCTTCCAACTCACGAATGCGGTATTCAAGACGACTCCGCCTCAACCACGCCCGGCTCTCGCCGAGCCGCCCGTCCCCGCGAGGAGTGGTGCCGTGGGGTCCCCACCACCGTATAGTACACGGCCGACGGACTAGGAGCCGTGGCACGACGAGGATGGCGGTGCCAGGCCGGCATGGTGGGTGGAGCAGGATCCGTACCCGCCCAGCTTGCCTCATGCTCCGGAGCCCACCACCCCGCTCGCTCTCCGCCCGCACGTTAGCCTGCCTCCGGCCTCCCCAGCCTACGGTCGTCTACCCGCAGAGACGTACGGCGAGGTTGACGCCCCCACCACTGAGGCGAGTGATCGCGGATCAGAGGTCTTGCGGCAGGCTGCTGCAGAGGTTCTAAGACGCGGGGGCTTTAAGTCCAGGACCTGACGGGGTGAGGGGGTTTTTAAATGATTGATCTTGGGAGAGTCTCAGGGCAGGGGGTGTTTTTTTTTTACCTATTTATTTATTGGCCGATTGCGTTTTCTGGCGCACGGGGAAAGCATTAAGCGTACATTGTATCAAGGACTTTTTTTTGACAGACGAGACAGGTGGAGTTTGGGTTTACATTTTTGTTCCCTAGAAGAGGGTGTCCGTCTAATAGAGGTTAGATTTTGTTTAGGTTCGACCATGTTTTTACCGCTTGACTGGCAACTCTCTGAAGTACCTCTCCTTTTTCGCGATACTCCTTCACCTAACGCGGTTGTAGAAGTGTAGAAGCCGGACATCAGTTTGGCTGGTATAGCTCTTGTGTATTATTTCTTTATTAGTTCATAAAAATCATACATCAGGACCCTCTGCTCCTTCTCCTTGCGCCCATTTCATCTTGTAGATGCACACAAGGGAACGTACTTTCCCTCTTGAGCACCCATGCATGTACACGGAAACGCTATTAGGCGAACAACCCAACGCCGTATCCCTCCATCCTTGGCTCAAACGTAGCAACACCACCACCACTCCAACCTAGCCCGCTGGGCTCACCGGCCCATTGCCGCCCGCACCACTCACTGCATCCAGGAGCCCGAGGACCTCCTCCCCCGCTCATACAACCACTTGCTATTTAGTCCCACGCTCGTCTTCTTCCCCGAAGGCGACGGCGACGTCACCCCCTCGAACAACTTCCCACCGTTACCGCCGCCGCTACCGCCACCCAGCGGGCTCGGCGACCCGAAGCTCGACCTCCGCCCATTACGCGTCGGGTTGAAGCCCTTGCCCTGGAGCGGGCTCGCGGCGGGCGAGTAGGGCGAGGTCGGGGCGTTTCCGGCAACGCTGGCGCGGCTCGAGACCGACGAGGCGATGGAGCCGGATATGGAGGGCGTGCGGGAGTAGCGCGGCGGGGTGGAGTAGACGGCGTTGGGGGTGGGGGCCGCGGAGGAGGGGGGGAGGTTGAGGAGGCGGCGCTGGGAGGGCGTGAGGGGTATGTCGGAGAGGGTGTCCTCGGGGCGGAAGAGGGGGAGGAGGGCGAGAAGGATGTTGATGAAGGGGGGGACGAGGAGGGCGAGGAAGACGTATGATGCTGTTGATTTGAGGGAGGCGCTGAGACTGGGGAGGAATGGAGGTGTCAGTTTCTCTCTCTCTCCCTCTCTTCTGGGGGAAGGAAAAGGAAGAGCAGGGTAGAACTCACATGTCTAGGCTGACGAAGGAGGTGACGGCCCATCGGAGGGCGTGGAGGGCTACAATGGCGCCTATATTCTGCGTGATAGTCCGGACATTCCTGTCGGTGAATGTCGTGGCGTTTCGGCGGCGAGTTATCTCCCTTAGCCGTGGGTGGCTCCAGTTTCCAGGACTCTCCGTGACGGCGGGCTTGGTGGTCCGCTTTGGTGTCGTGGCCATGACGTTCGTCCTGGACGAGGAGGACATGGCGGGTTCTTATATCCGGTTACAAGGCCTTGTGGGTGTAATATGTACGGGGCGTCGAAATGGGTTTCTTGAGAAGGGCCGGGTGCTGCGCGGCCTGGTGGAGGGCGGATATCGCGATGTTTCGCCTAGGAAGATGTTAGGAAACCCAAATGCGGAATGATGGTAGAAGTTTCAGCGTCGGCGAGGGGGGGGGGGTAATGTCTATGGAGCATACCTCAAGAGTAGTAAATTATCCTGCTGTTGGTTAGTATAATGGTCGAAGTCCGGGGCTGGTAGTGCCCTTGAAGGGAAGCTCTCTATTGATGATGAGCAGGGCGATGTTTTGTTTGGTATCCTTTTTACAGTTCGATACAACCAGACGACGGTGTTCTGGTACGTACCGAATGCTCAAGCCACATTTCCCAGGGACACATGCAAGCCACATTTCGCTAATACGTGGCTTAGATAATTATCAGTACACTCACTGAGGTACAATCTGAAGTACACGATAGATGCTCATGGGGAAGACTGGATCAGATCTTATGCATTACCGTATTATTAGATGATTTACAATGATGGCGATGCGGCAAATTAAACTCCTAAACCAGCGCAGGCTATTTTCCGTACTCTTTCGTTGCACCTTTGGTGCCATTGGCGCAGTCTTGGAACTAGTCCTGGTATGTACCGAGCTGTATAGAAGCTCAGACACGTCTTGGGTGATCTCCATGTAACTAAGCTGTTGTTCGCGAGCCCGGCGAAACCGGCGATTCCTACGGCCTAAGTATTACTCGTAGCGCCAGCCAGCCCACCATCTGCCTCACCAAAATCCCATCCTACATGACACCGGGATTTCTCTTACCTGTCCAATTTTTTCCCACAGCCATTGCTACGACGTACCAAGGCTTAGGTGCCAGCCACATCGTGTAATCCGGTCCACCACCTCACCATTTCGCATTCCGCATTTCCTGCTCCTCCACACCATCATCGCCAAACTATATTCAGATCTCGCCATCATCGCCGAACCTCAAATCAAACCTTCGCGTCGCATCACGTAATTCCTTCTCGCCTAGGAATGATGCGCGGTTGAAATGCGCACAGTCGCGTCACCCGACCAGTAACCTCTTTCTTGTCCACCACCAAGACGGATTTTCCCCCTTCGCCCACACCAACGGCTGTTTCACCTCGGCCCTTGTTCGATCCTCGATCCACCCTTCTCCCCTGGCATCATCGTGGAGAGCGACCAAAAAAATCGAGACGTCAACATCGTCGCCACCGACACCCCCCGAGAACGAGTAAAGTCTGGCGAGACGCCATCGCGGGAAACATAAACTCCCATAATGGCGTCCCCGCGCGAATCCGTCCTCGAGGCCGCCAGCTCGCCTGTCCGTGACGAGAGGGGCAAGTCGTTCGTCTCGCACGCCGCCACCGATGACGAGGACACTAAGATGATGGACGTGACGATCGATCTCGCCGAGAAGTCGTCCCGCTCCAAGAGCAAATCCTCGAAGGCCCAGGACCCTAACCAGTCGTCCATCGGCAAGATCCGCCACCTGAAGAAGGAGGACGGCGAGCCGCTGTGGCGCAAGGACATCCAGTACGACTTCCTCAAGGCCATCTTCGACGACGAGAAGGAGGTCTTCACGAATAGCTACGACCCCGAGGGCATATCGAAGCAGTGCTTCGCCGACCTCTACATCGATACCATGGCGAGGAGCAGCAAGACAAGCAAGGTCCTGAGGGACAAGCTCCTTAGCGATCGGGAGGCCGCCAAGGGCATGGCTATGGTGTGCCTTCTTGTCAACATTGGACGAATGAATACCACATTGAACTGTAAGTCGGCACCGCGGACCCTCTTCTCTCGTGGTGGCAGCGCCAGCACCAGCACCAGCGGCACCTTCCGATGCACTTGCTGATATTCCCCTCTGCCTTTAGTCTTCCCCGAGATGCGAGCGCAGCTTCGCACCTACCACGCCATCCCATCCCTCCAAGCTCACCAGGACGCCAACGCCTACAAACAGCTCCAGGACGCCCCACGATTAAAATCCATCCTCAAAGGCAGCATGGAAGATCGGACAGAACCTACCTCCCTCGTGGCGATCAAGGAGCTGGATGTTCCCCGGACCAACCCCGTCAACCTCCTCTTTGTCATCTGCCAGTCCGCGCAGAAGATTGCCGAGCTACACTTCCCCCACGGCCAAGAATTCCACGACCTGGTTATGAAGACGAACTACACCAGCTATTCGCGGGCACGGGCCTTCCTGTGGATAATGTGGTTCTATCTCGAGTCCGACTTTACTGAAGAGGGCTGCGACGAGAACCCGTTCGGACCTGGCGTCGATTACGGCCTGCAGGTTGCCAACCAGGGAGTTCCGCGGGTGGAGGTCATGTCGAAGGAGGAAGAGGACGAGGAGAATGTGGATACCCCGGAGGAGATCGAGTTTGGACACATGAAGCAGAAGATGCGCGCGAAGATCCTGGAGGTGGACCAGGCATACCTGGCTGCCGACAATAAGCGGACGGCTCGTCACAGGGCGCTTGCGGATGAGGGACCCGCGATCCTCCCGCGGATCCGACCATCAAAGCACGAGTCCGACCTGGATAGCGTCCGGTCGACTCCCCCGCCCAACAGATCCATGATCCGACAGGCGGCGGCGGGCAGCACGAGTCGCCGTGGCGGATCAACCAGGTTTCACATGATTGAAGGCTCATCCCCGTCCGGATCCGCTCATGTTGACGGTGTGGCGCCGCGTAAGCCGCGTCCCCCCACGGCTCACCAGCTTGCCGTCGAACGGCATCGCAAGGAGCAGGTCGATCACATTCTAGACCGTGGCATCCGCAAGCAGCATCACAAGGCGCGCAGACAGAGGCGACAGGAAGGTGTCATATACCGAGCGATGGTCAGGATCCAGGCCATGCCGGATGATCTGGCGTTTTCCGACAGCGATGTAGAGGACGACCATTCGCGTAACATGTTCATGAGCGCGGATAAGGACGACGGGCCGTTCCTCTCGCGCGGGCCGGGAGGCCTGTGTCAGCTCAAGACTGAGGTAGACGACTTTGGAGAAGAGACCAGCTCCTATGGCGGCTCGATACGCAGGGCTGTCCGACGGCTCAGTCGCTGGGGGGCTAGAGGAGGGGAGGGTGTCGTGGCGCCCGTCAAGCGGAAGAGGGCCATCCTGGACGAGGAGGAGCGCCGCGACCGCGAGGAGCAAGACATCAACGGTGTCGGCGAGCACCCCGCCAGTGAGATGAACGGACACCACGGGGCCGAAGATGGAGATGCAGACGGAGAAGAGGGCTCTGAGGTTGGAAAGCGGAGAAAGACGAGTCCCGAGCCGGGCGCCAATGGGGATGTGCAGGCGGAGGAGCAGGAGAATGACGATGGCGCCGGCGAGATTGTTGCCAAGTCTGGGGTTGAAGAGGAGGATGGTACGGAGAAGCCTGAGAAAGTCCCATCGCCCGCGGAGGACAGAGCCGACGCGGACTAGACGCCTCGGTGCGTGCCGATCTAATATTACGGAACGATCTCGTCGATGGACTCCGATTCCCTTGCTGGTATTCATTGGCCAGGTGTTAAAAGCTGTGGGGGGGAGTGGAAGGGTGTACGTTATGTCGTGTCGGATATCCTATTCTCTTTTATTTTTTCTTGTTAAGGGTGCTAGATCAGGGTTTGGCATCTACGAGTAAGGAGTCTGCTGGCAAAGGTGCAGTGCTGGACTGCGTATGTTTTTTTAGATTGTTTTGCGAAAGGAAAAGGTAGCTAGCTGCCCAGGGATAATAAGGCTGGTTTTTGTCTTTTTTTCTATTTCTCCGGCTTGATTCCTCCTTGAACTTCAGCGGATACTGCTCGATCGGTATAGAGTAGTAGCTGAAACTGGGATTCCAATTGTCCTCCGGTTTTATCTCTGGCACTTGTCAGATCAGAGTGTATGCTAAATTGTACCGCGCTTGTAAGCTAGGCTTTGAACGACCATGAGCAGGCATTGATACAACCATGAAGTGTCTATATGGTAGTCGGGAGGCTTACTAACTATAGGTACCCACTTCCCCCACTCTCTAACGGCCTATCAGTGGTTGCAGAAGATAGGTTACCCTATTTGGTACTTGGACATGTATTACTCGTAATGTAACTCGTCGTCGACCTTGTTCAATCTAGCTTTCAAGTTGACCACGTCTGCTGGAGTCGCACCTGCCCTTCAACACTAAGTCTCTCGATATCTTGGCCACGTCTCCCTGCCTTCTCTCTTGATGGCATGGTAGCCCATCGACAACGTTAAAATGGGCGCTAGTGACTCGAAGCTATCTTTCAAGAGGGGCATTTTCCGGCTCTCCGAGGAGCGCCACATCCCCGCGGACGACCCGTACTGGACCTCGGTGAGTCGAAACCCAGAATTGATATCCATCGTCCTTGTTTCCATCTCTCCGCCCACGCCCTTGCCACGTCCCTTTCGTGAGTAACCCCCCGCCCACTAACCGGTTGATGATTTCCAGTTCTGGGAACTCCCCGAATCGTCGGAGGATGTTTTCAGCCTCTTCTCCGCCGCCGACATACGCCGCACCCGCGATCGCGCGCTCGAGAACCTCGAGACCCTCATCCTAGCTCTCACATCCCGCCTCTTCATCCTCCGCCACCACCCTTCCTTCCCCGACGCCGAGCTCGCCCCCGACCGCGACGCCCTCAACTGCATCCGCGTGCTCACCCGCGTACTGCCGTACATCTACGAGTCCGAGGAGTTACAGCAATGGGAGGAGCGCTTCTTCTGGGGCGTCAGGAGGCGGCGCACCCGCAAGTCTGTCGTCGCGAACGAGGTCCTCTTCGATGGCGACCGTGGCGGCGGGCCCCTGAGCCCGGCGGATAGGGTGGAGGAGTACGAGGAGGCGAGGCCGCTGGCCGAGGAGCTGGTCGACACGTTGGTCGATCTGATGTTCTACTCCGGCCTGACGCTACCGACGGTGCCCCATGGTAAACCCAAGGTCACGTATGCGATATGGCAGAGCGGTGTGGGGTGCAACACGTCGGTGGCGACCACCAAAGAGACCGAGGGGAACAGGATAGAGATACTGAGGCTGCTGCTCACCATGGCTGGGAAGAGCATGTACATGACGCCCGGGGTGCTGCCGCAGAGGGGCGTCAGGGTGTTGACGCACCTATGTACGTGCTCCGATAAGCAGGTGGTGCTGTCGGTGCTCTGCTCTCTTCTCAATACCGTGAGTTCTCCCGACTAGGGCGACCGCCAGCGAGAAGCCATTCTTTGACTAACTAACCCCCTCCCCCCCATATATAGTCGCTCAAATTCAACCCCGCCACTTGGCGAGTTCCGTACAACGCCCTGGGGCTCAAGGACGCAAAGCAAGTTCTCGCCACCTACTCCGTCCAGCTCCTCCTCACCCTACTACTCTACCCCATCCCAGAGGACACCCGGGACGTCCCTCAGCGCAACTATTACCGCCACTACCTGGGACGCCTCCACCGTCCCCAGGACTTCCAGTTCATAGTCGACGGCATATTGAGGGTACTGCATCAGCCACTGCAGGACAAGACCTCGTACATACCGTCGGGGCCCCAGTCCTCGGCGGGAAACCTCGTGCCGGAGATGATCATGATGTTCTGGGAGATCACGCAGTGCAACAAGCGCTTCCGGTCGTTCATAATCGACACCGAGAGAGTCTTCGACTTTGTCATCCTGGCTGTCTTTAACGCGCTGGAGCACAAGGCGGATCCGTCAAAGCAGGGCGTCGTTAGGATGTGCGCATTCCTGCTACAGACGCTGAGCGTGGAGAAGAACTTTGGGATCAACCTGAATAAGTACTTCGAGACGCAGGATACGCTGCCGCCGGCTATCCGCATCCCCAATCTCAGCGGCACATATGCCGACTTTCTCATTCATGTAAGGATGATCAGACCTGTGTGTGGATTCAGCTTCTCAAATATACTAACGCCGGATGCAGTCTATCTATAACTTAATCACGGGAAGCCAGGGGAAGCTGACGGCGATATACCCGGCCCTAGTTGCCGTCATCAACAATATCGCCCCCTATCTCGAGGGTCTTAGCTCCGCTTCGTGCGCGAAACTTATGCAGCTCTTCTCGTCCATGTCGTCGCCGTCTTTCCTATTTGCGAACGAGTCGAATCACGTCCTTCTTCGCTCCCTGCTTGAGGCGATGAATGCCATCATCGAGCACCAGTACAAGAGTGAGCCACCCCGCCGTCCGTTCCTGCACGGGCAGCTTACTGACAAGTTCTAGAAAACCCCACATTTGTATTTTCTCTACTCAAAAACAGAAAGAAGATAGAAGCACTACGAGCATTCACATTAGAGAGCGGTCAAGAGGAGATAGAGAGACGGAGCAGGCGGCGAAAGGAGGGTTTGGACGCCGACCACGCGGGATCTCTACGGAGCTCCATAGACAGCATCAGAAGCCAGGCGCCGTCGCAGCCCGTCTCGCCCGCGCTCAGCGAAGTCCCCGAGGAATCCGGCGCGTTTGCCATCGGGGACGACGACGACAGTGACGACGACGGCGACAACGACACGAAGCCCACGCCCGCGCATTCGACGCCGAGCGATAACCCGTCGCGGGAGTCCTCGGCGGTTGACTTCGAAGACGCGGTGCCGACGCAGCTCCGTGGCATGTCGGAGAAGGCGAGGGGCAAGATGCGCGCCGGTGCTCCGACCTTTTCCAGGCAAAACAGCACCACTAGTCTCGACGGCGGGCACTCGGCCACGGCCGGGGCCGGCATGTCGGGCGCGGCCCCCGGTGGCGCGGTGTTCGAGCCGTCGGCGCACTGGATAGAGTCGTGGCTGCCGGAGCTGCCCCTCCACACTATCCTCACCGTCATCCATCAGCTCACGGCCGTCCTCCCGCGACAGGTTCTCTCGGGGGATCACCCCTCTGCCGATGCGTTGAGGCGCATACAGGAGGTGGATCCGGTCGGCGTCGAGGCGTCACCGCCGAGGGTTCACGGGTTCGAGTGGTCGCCGATGTCGCTGGGGTGGTATGAATCGCTATTGTGGGGGATCATATTCAGCGCCGAGGTGCAGCCTGGGAAGGGGACGGTGGGGGTGTGGAACGGAACGGGGATACGGCTCTTCAGGGTTCAGGAGGCGGCGAGGGCGGGGCCGTCGCTTTCGAGTCCAAGGGGCGCCGTGGATGCTGTTGGGAGCAACATCGTCGAGAGGATCGGGGGACTTAATTTGAGGGGGCAGGGGCAGCAGCAACAGCAACAGCAACAGCAGCAACAGTGATGTTAACAAGTATTTAGGGGGACGCGGAGAAAAGAAGGGAAAAAA
>ONZQ02000001.1:3811770-3836209 GCA_900312665.1 Cephalotrichum gorgonifer
GGGGGGGGTCTTTGAATATGTATACCTTGTGTCATTTGCATTAGCGGTTTCTCTTCGCCACGTGGGTTTCTACACACGGCAAACAAAATACTTTTACTTTCACATGCTGCCTCTTTACTTCTTCTTGTGTCCAGCTGAGCATGGCCAGAGATAACATATAACATCCGACCACCCAAGTTTGCACATGTGTTTAAAGCACCAGCCGTACGCGTGGAATGGTATGAATGGCACAGAGGGGGCTCACTTCCCTTTCTGCTGGGTGAACTTACGCGAGAGGGTACGATGGAGAGATGAATCTCGCGAGAAACACGCCCGTGCACGATGTGTATACCGGGCGCCGGCTTCCGAGCAGGGAGAGAAAGGAGAGACGTGCGGCGCTTAGCACGGGTTTCGGAGCGGCGCGAAAGTTGCACCTGGAATTGGAATCCGGGAGACCTACACGGGTTAGAGTTATGTCTATTTCTGGCAGCGAGTCCCCAAAGGTGGAGATGGGCTGTCTGTTTGGTTTATTTCCGATGTGGAATGGTGCAACCGAATAAGGTACATGTAAAGAAGGACAACGAGAGGTTCGAGTCGACAATGGCAAGATCAGGACAGCTGGGGAGTGGCTGGTCCTTGAGAGACGGCATACACGATGTCGTCCTACGACCCACGAGACGGCACAGCCTCGAGGAAGACCTAGAAGTAAAAGATCAGACTCCCTCAGCTTAGATGGTAAAGCCCAGTCTCGCCCTTGCCGCGATGTCTCATGGCTCAGCCGGACAATGACACTCGGAAGTTCGACCCGGGCATAGGTGCGTGGAGGCTGGGCCAAGACCCGAAGACCGGAATTTGGTCTGCGATCCTCCGGTGTTAAGTGAGACTTTTCTTTCCTAGCGCATAGCCGCTCCTTGGCCTGGCGGCAATCCTTTTGTTTCCTCTTTCCTTTTTTCCCCTTCTTTCTTTGGGGATCTCAGGTCGGGGGAGAAAAAGTTTGCCTTTGCTTTCTCCCCTGCATTTGTCTCAATGTAAAAGGCAGAAAGTGGAGCGAGGTGGGTGGGTGTAAGACGGAGCACACGGAGGAGGGAGGATCTCCGCGCCGAAATCTCCGCCGGGGAGGCCTGCTTGGCAGCCCAAGCCTTTTTTTCCTGGCCACCCTCGTTCTGGGTAGTGGCCCAATCACACACTCACTACACGCACGGGTGGCGTAAGACTCATGCCCACGATGCGAGATGGGAAGGAGCGTGTTCGTTCGTTTCGGTCATACTTCGTACATACTCAGTGGCTGTCGGCCGCTAACACTAGACGGCATGGAGAGGCCGGCGTTGTACCGTGTACGACGGGATGCGAAACAATCCGTGCGAGGATGGGGACTAGTGTCTCTTTGGGTGACGGGCCTGAAAAAAAGGTGAGACATGGAAAGAAGAGGAGAGGAGAGAGAGAAAAAAAGAGAAATCTTGTCGTCGATAAAATTGATTCTGGCTGATGAAGAGTCATATCCCGATATCTCGGGTCGGCTCGTCGTCGTTGCCTTTTCCGAACTCTTTCCATGTTTCTCTGGCATGAACCTACATGTACAAGTACACCTGTTCGCACGGATACATGGATTGAGACAATCCGTCTCGGCGTCGGCGCTAACTCTCAGCAATATGTAAAATCACCTTTCTCCCCCAAACTCGGGTACTGGTAGCTATTAGGTACAGGACACACTCGTCCGCGGACTTACACACGCGGCGAGCTTTGACCGGATCCGTATCTTGATGTGGTGGGCAAAGCAGACGCCCCAACCCGCATTCCCAACAAGAATTGAAAGAGTCGAGGAAGGGCGGTACGAGAGGCAAAGATGCTCAATCTCGGCTCACCTTGGCACCGCAGGAGGCGATTATTCTCCGGAAATATTTTTTCTTCTTCTTTCGAGATGCAGGTCATCGGAACATGCATACTTCAAGCACATCCACATTGACGCGACGTAACCATCGGGGTGTGCCTGCTGTAACTCCGTGTATGCAAGACCTGCATGTATGATCCTCGTACAAGGTGAAAAAAAAAAAAAGAGGGAAGCAGAGAAGAAAAAAAAAGGCTCGGCGCTTGTGCTATGCCATTTTCGGCTTCCTGCAGGCCAGAAACACTCAACATCAACATCAACTTTCGACCTGCATGACATCGCCTGGCATGACTGACTGACTGTGGATGTCAGTTACCTTGAGATCGTTGTGGGGACTATTACTTCAATTGATGTATTCATACAAGTACCAAGATACCGGGTTGCGCGATATCGGCGCGCTCGATTCGTGATGGTTGTGGACCCTGGCGTCAGCTTGATATCAGCTAGGAAGCGAGCGGCAGTGTGATAAGATTGTCCCATCCACTGGCGGCTATTAATATGTACATGCAGTATGGTATGATTGTCGAGAGCGATCGACGCAGGGCTGGATGCCAATGCAGGTTGATAGTTTGGTTAATACGTGCTCCTGCTCGTATTCCCGCAGTGAGTCAGCGATAATAGCTTGCCACGATGGCATTGAAGAGATAAGAGAGAGAGCTCGAGACTCTGCTGTTCGAGGCCCTCGGTGTTGGCGGCCGCTAGCCCGCCCCAACACACGACGAGTACACTATTACTACTTGTAAAGGCATAATAAATATAGACTATCTGACACCCCATCGCCTGGCATCGGCTAGCCCACTCACACCCCACTAGCACACTGCGCGACATCCATTCCCCATAATGCCTACCACCTTAGCCGGAGACTACTATTTGTAGCTCTGCGGAGTCATCGATGGCGCTATCAATAATAATCATACTTTGTACGTACGAATATACCCGTTTTGGCTCCTGTTGCTGCTATTGCAAAGCGTCGGAAAAGCCTTGACAGGATCGTCTCGGATCCCGTAGTTCGTCGGTTCCCTGTCCCGTCGATCTGCAGGACCAAAGTACAAGTACAAGGGCATTCTCGCCACCCAATATCCAAATATAATACGTAGTGCAGTAGGAGGTCTTTAAGGCAACTCGATCCAACCCATCCAATGGGCTGATCCCAACATGGGCACGGATACTTTAGTACGTATCGTAGCTTGTAACTGCCTGGGGTGGTGGGAGCTTCGACTCCTCCCAAAAGCTCAGATCCCCCGCTACTCGCTACTAGCTTCAAAGTATCATAAACATGATTCTCCCTGAGATCCGGTCTGCGCCGCTACGCTATTACACTAGCTTCACCCCGCCCACCCCAGTTGCTGCATCAGGCACCAGGTACCTCCTACTTTTGCCCGCAGCGGCGTCTCCGAGCTGGCAGGAGCTCCCCTGGTGCATGGTGCATGGTGGTGTACTCGTACCCGTAACATGCATCAGTACATGTAATACCCGTAATCGCTCAAAAACGCTTAGAAAAGCCCCCCTCCACACACCACCCTGACGATGATTGTATTATCGTGACCAACGGGAAAAAAGTCTTCACCTCCGCCTCCCTCCTCTAGCTTCTCCGCCGGGCCATATATACTATCAAAGGAGTCCTACTCGTACTACTTGTATTCCTCCCCTCTGATCCCTGCAAACAAAGCCTCTCCCCGCTCCGGCCACTCGCTCCCACGGCCAGCAGTAACACCCTGGAACTAAAGCTCACTCACCTCGCGCCGACTTCGCATTCCCACATTCATCCTCCTAATCGCTTCGCATTTACCGCTACCCATCCCGCCCTTCTTCCTTCTCGCGTTCCTCGAGCTGTTACTGTATTCATATTTTCCATTGCCCCCCTAGCCGCTCTATTCTATCACGGGAAGGTGCTTTTTTCTCATCGCACCCCGTCTCCATCGCCAACATCAACGCCAACACCTCCACCTCTACCACCAAGACGAGATTGTTACACATTGAACCTATCAACCGGGCTTTCCGTCTGAGCAGGGTATCCAAGATCCCCAGCCATTTCTTCGTGGGTAGCATTCAATTGTCCCCGCCCACTCATTGCCCAATCCCCCTCCTTCCACCCTCCCGTCATGCATATGAACCGCCCCCATTGACGTCAGCTCCACCCACCCTGTTTCCCGGCCAGCTTCCTGGCCAGTAGCTACGAGCTACTTGTACGAGTACTGACCTATTCCCCATCTTCCTCACAACAGGCCACCCGGCTCCTCTCTCATACCGTCCGATCCCCGAATCATTAGCTTCCGGAGCTCAATCCCTTCCTCCGATTCCGCATTTCTCTGCTGTCCGCGGCACCGGGAGATTCGGTTAGAGGCTGCGCGACAGGTCAAAGCACCCAAAACCCCTCACCATGACTGCACAGTCCCAGAACGGGGATCAGCCCGTCCGCGGGGATGCCGTCCGCGATATGGAGGGCCACCTCCTCTTTGAAATATCCACCGAAGTGGCCAATCGCGGTATGTTGAGAAAGCAGATTTCGGTCTAGGCCGGAGGAGGAGGACGACGACTAACAGGGCGGGGCGCGAATCTAGTTGGTGGTATCTACTCCGTCATCAAGTCGAAGGCACCCGTGACAACGCTCGAGTATGGTGACCGCTATACCCTCATCGGTCCCTACAACAGAAACTCGGTAGGTCCCTGAGATCTCGAGCGCCTTGTCCCCCGGCCTCTACGCCCTACTCCCTACGTGTAGAACTTGCTAACTCGACGCCAATGCAGGCAAATGTCGAGGTTGAAGAGCTGGAGCCCACCAACGAACAGATCAAGGCAACGATGAACGCCATGTCGGAGCGCGGCATTCGCATGGTCTACGGCCGTTGGCTGGTCGAGGGAGCGCCCCGCGTGCTCCTCTTTGACACCTCAACCGGCTACAAGTTCCTCAACGAGTGGAAGAGCGACCTGTGGAACGTCGCTAGCATTCCCTCCCCTCCGGACGATGCTGAGACCAACGAAGCTATTGTCTTTGGCTACCTCGTTGCCTGGTTCCTCGGAGAGGTACGCGGCCACCCCTGTTATCATTATGCACCGCCCTCACTTGCAACTCCATGCACCTAGAATGTACAAAAAGCTGACACAACGCCACGTAGTTCGTCTGCCACGAGAAGAAGAAGGCGGTTATTGCCCACTTCCACGAGTGGCTAGCCGGCGTAGCTCTGCCCCTGGCGAAGAGGAGGAAGATCGACATCACCACTGTCTTCACCACCCACGCCACCATCCTAGGGCGGTATCTCTGTGCCGGCTCGGCCGACTTCTACAACCACCTCGCCTACTTCGATGTGGACCACGAGGCCGGCAAGCGGGGCATCTACCACCGGTACTGCATTGAGAGGGCGGCGGCCCACTCGTGCGACGTCTTCACCACCGTCTCCCACATCACGGCGTACGAGAGCGAGCACCTGCTCAAGCGGAAACCCGACGGCGTCCTACCCAACGGCCTCAACGTCACCAAGTTCGCGGCGGCACACGAGTTCCAGAACCTCCACCAGGCTTCTAAGGAGAAGCTTCACGACTTCGTCCGCGGTCACTTCTACGGCCACCTAGATTTCGACCTCGAGAACACGCTCTACTTCTTCACGGCCGGCCGGTACGAGTTCAGGAATAAGGGCGTCGACATGTTCATCGAGTCCCTGGCCCGCCTCAACCACCGACTGAAGGAGTCCGGCAGCAAGCTTACCGTCGTCGCCTTCATCATCATGCCCGCGCCGACACACCACCTAACGGCCGAGTCCCTCAAGGGGCAGGCCGTCATCAAGTCTCTGCGCGAGGCGGTGGGCGTCATCGAGCAGAACATGGGCAAGCGGCTATACGAGCGCGCCCTGCGGTGGCAGGAGGGAGACGACCTGCCGCTGGCGCCCGACCTGATATCGGAGCAGGAGATGGTGAATCTGAAGAGGCGGCTCTTCGGCATGAAGCGGCACAACCTCCCGCCCATCGTCACTCATAACATGGTCAGTGACAGTGAGGACCCCATCCTCAACCAGCTCCGTCGCGTCAAGCTGTTCAACGACCGCAGCGACCGCGTCAAGGTGATATTCCACCCGGAGTTCTTGAGCTCGTCCAACCCCGTGCTCCCGCTGGACTACGACGAGTTCGTGCGCGGCACCCACATGGGGGTCTTCCCGTCGTACTACGAGCCGTGGGGCTACACGCCGGCCGAGTGCACGGTCATGGGGGTGCCGAGCATCACGACGAACCTCTCCGGGTTCGGGTGTTACATGGAGGAGCTGCTCGACAACGGGTCCGAGTATGGCATCTTCATCGTCGACAGGCGCGCCAAGGGGGTGGACGACTCGGTCAACCAAATGACGGACTACATGTACAACTACTGCCTCAAGAGCCGGCGCGAGCGCATCAACCAGCGGAACAGGACGGAGCGGCTCAGCGACCTGCTCGACTGGAGGCGGATGGGCCTCGAGTACAGCAAGGCGCGGCAGCTGGCGCTGCGGCGGGCGTACCCCACCGAGTTCACCGAGGACAAGTCACTGTGGGACTGGGAGCCCGGCGTGAAGCAGAAGATCGGACGGCCGTATTCCATCCCCGGATCGCCTGGCGCGCGCAAGGGCACGATGACTCCGGGCGACTTTGGCAGTCTGCAGGAGGGCAAGGAGGGGCTGAGCACGGAGGACTACATTGCGTGGAGGCTCCAGTAAGTGATTCCTGGTTTCGTAATCGAGTAATGGGGAGGGAGCGTATCGCTGACGGTTCTAGGGATGACGTGGATGAAAATGAGCGTGTCCTCGCCGCACGGCCAAAGGTGACGGGCCCGGGTAGCCCCGTCGATAGCTATGCCCAGCCTGCGTGAGACAGCTAGGGAGGAATAACGACGACGAGTGATAAGAGGGAGGAGAGAGAGAGAGAGAGAGGCATTGAGCATTGAATGGGGTGTTTGATTTATCGAGCTTTGGGTAACATGGATGGAGGTTCGTGGCAGAGATGGATGGGTAGGGTAAGTCTCTGACAGGGGGCAGAGGTGTACTTGTGGGGGTGTTGGGTTCCTTTGATGCGTTTACGTCGTAGCTTCTTCGCTTAATAACCTACTACATGGCATGGGTTTGTCCTTGGCTTCATGGTGTAAATCGAGGGGAGAGGGCCGGGTTATCGTGGGTAGTGAGTGAGTGAGTGAGTGGCTGGATGATGCCGTCGCGGCCGCGTTGCGGAACATCAGATATGAAAGGATGCAAGTACTCTCCAGTGGAGGCGTCGATCGTCTTGGCAAGCTCATCTTCCAAGGTCCAAGGCGGGCATCTGCATCATTTTGTGTTACGTCGAAGGGAGAGAAAGGAGGAAAAGAAGGAAAGCATGAGGCCTCCAGGAGAGCCCGGTGAACGCGGGTGGAGAAAAAGTAGGATGGGTTTGCTTCTCCTTGAAGTTATTTTTTCCCATTCTTTTGTTTCTCTGCCTTTCCCCATATTCTAGGGTCTTGGCCTACTCCACTCCCGTTTCAAAGTTTCGGAGAGATTGGAGGATCAAGGATGGGTAGATCAAGGATTGGAGGGTTGGAGGGTTGGGATCCGTTCAAGGGTCCACACCTACAAGTACTAGCTGGGAATAGCTCATGACAGACAGGACATTGACTTTGGGGAGGACATCCATCTAGCAGGGAAGGTAGTACGGTCTGGGTATTAAGGTGGGCTCGGTGGGGCGGGTATGGGCAGCGCGATGACGAAAGGGAGGAGCGATCGGAGGGGAGGTACGAGTTGTGCAAAAAATGTGGCTGCGGGTGGTTGCTCACAAGATGTACATGAAAGCTGGAAAGGGAAGGCGGCAGTTTACAGGGTTGGCGGCGTGTTGCACTTCTAGATGTCCCCCCTTTCCAGATGAAGTGTGAGCCCCAACTCAACCCCGGAGGGCTGGAAGTTGGATATGAGTAGATTGGGCCTTTCTCTAGCATCGCCAGTCCATCAGCAGTCGGACAACGTGAAGCGGAACATCTTTTCCTCCCAAAACGAGACTAAGGTAACATCGTACCCCACTCCGCGCCCCGCTCCAGCCCCGCCACAGGGATACATCGCATCCCATCTATCCTAATCCTCCGTGCCAGGGAATTCCAGATGGAGTATAATTACTTGAAGCATACCACCAACAGTACATCTACTCGCGTGCTCGGATTACCAGGTCGCATCTGCGCTATAATAAGGCTCCGTGGCGAGAATGCGTGGCGCTCTCCCGCCCTCCGCGCCTGTCTGTCCATCCATTATTCCCCGAAAGCAACGATTCGTACATGTATTATTTCCTGGACTTGGGTCGTGTCGCAAGGGCGACGATGGACGGACCCCATCGGACTATCAAACTGAGACTCTCGCGAGTACTTGTAAGCCTCAGTTGAGGAAATATATGAACCAGGAATGAAAATGCCCGTAGTTAATGGGCCCGACTACTCGCAGCAAAAGGACGTCATATCTTGTTTCGTTTGTTCGTATTTTTTTTTCGCCTCCGTATCTTTTCAGTCCTCACTCGCCAGCCGCAGGGATCAAGACTTAACCTGTACCACCACTGCACTGATCAACTTATCAAAGAGGGGTATTCCTTACCGTACCCGTACAGATCTTTTGCCCTTCCTGGCTGCCCAACCGAAGGCGGGAAAAATATCCTGCTGACATTACCACCGTTTGTAGGCGGTTACTGGCTACTGGCAGTTGCTCAGTGAGAGTCTGTGGACAGGGGGTAGTAGTGACAGGTCCCTCCTTCCTCATTCCTCGCCTTCGCTCTTCGGGAAGGGAAGAGGGACGGGGCAGATTGCGGTTCCCCACCTTCCACTCCCACCTCTGTTTCGCGCTTCCGGTTGGCGCTGGCGGCACCAACTGCGACCTTATTTCCTCAACCACCACCAACCACCACACCTCCTCCTTCCTCCATCCTCCATCCTCCAAAAAAAAGGTGTCGTCTTACTTCATAGTATTATTACCTACCGCCTTCCTCCCCCCCCCTTTTCCCCCTTTTCTCTCTTCACACCCCCCAAAACCCGAAGGAGGTAAAAATAAAAAAAACGGCGTACGCGTCCAAACCGGGTTGGACACCCCGCCTCCCTCCCCCTCCCCCTTTAAAAAAAAGCAGTCATGAAATTCTTCAGGCGATCAAAGGACAAGAAGAAGGACTCCTTCCTGGACGTCCCCTACAGCGGCGGTGGCCGTCGCCCCTCGAACTCTTCTTTCCAGGAACCTCAGTTCAGCCCGCAATGGACGGGCTACTTGCCCCCGCCGACATACCACTCGGCACGGCTTCTGTCGTACCTCCCGCCCTCTGCCCTCGAGCGCATCTTCGCCTTTACGTCCCCGCAGTCGCTTGACGAGTCGTACGAGACGTGCGAGAAGAGCTTTGTGGAAAATGCGTGT
The DNA here is from genome assembly GCA_900312665.1 of Cephalotrichum gorgonifer. Classification (NCBI taxonomy): domain Eukaryota; kingdom Fungi; phylum Ascomycota; class Sordariomycetes; order Microascales; family Microascaceae; genus Cephalotrichum; species Cephalotrichum gorgonifer. The sequence continues at coordinate 3,820,996 of ONZQ02000001.1, forward strand.
ATGCTATGCGACCTGAGGGATCTGGCGCACTGCGCCCAGGTGTGCAAGAAGTGGAGGGATAGCGCGAGGAAGCTGCTGTAAGCCCCCGTCTCCCTTACTCTATCTCTCTCCCCCTCTCCCTTGACCCCCTTCCCTCTCGTCCCCTCGTCGAATCTCATCCAACTTTTTCTGGGTGGGGGCCGGAGAGGGAGAAGCGGGACGGGCGACCCGAGCATTGGGCGCGATTGACTTCGTTTCATTCGTCTCGTTCGCTGCTTTACTAACTGCCACGCCCGCTCAACAAACAGATACCACAGCATCCGCATCGACTCAGTACATTACTGCGAGCGCGAGGCCTTCCTCGCCGAGCGCCGCAAGCACCGCAACTTCTTCGACCGCAACGGCGAGCCCGAGGACACGTCACACGTGCGCCTTAAGCTCCTCTGCCGCACGCTGCGCGAGGACCCCACACGGCTCGGCAAGCTCGTGCGCTTCTTCAAGACGCCCTATATGCTCCGCGAGAGCTCGACGCCTGACCTCGCCCGCACCATCGCCGTGCTGCCCAACCTACGCTACGTCGACCTGCCCGAGGGACTCTTCTCCGACGACCCGGCCTTCTCTACTCTACGGCTCGAAGTCCAGGCCCGGTGCCGCGACCTGCGCAAGATGACGTACATGGCCGGCGCTGAGAAGAGCCTGGAGCAGCTGGCCATGGGGAACCTGTGGGAGAACCTCGAGGTGCTGGAGCTAATCAAGGTGAACATGGACCCGCGCATGATGCGCCACGTGCTCGCCGGCCTGTCAAACCTGCGCGCCCTCAAGGTCACCGAGACGAGGAGCTTCTCCGACGAGCTCTTCGCCTTCAACGAGAACCTCCCGCACTTCCCTGCCCTAGCCGAGATTGTCCTCAAGAAGACCCCCAAGGTCACCGAGGCCGGGCTCAAGGAGTTCCTGAGCCGCCCCGATGCCGGTTCGGCCCTCCGTGTGCTGTCACTGTGGAAGACGGGCGTGAAGCCCACGCGCCTCCAGGATATCCTCGACTACGCAACGAACCTCAAGACACTATCCATCCACGACACCGTCGACGCCGCCATCCCCAGCGGCGCGGGGCTGAGGAGGCTCGCGTCGAGGTCGCTCGAGTCCGTGAGGTTCGAGGTGAGCAACAGCTCCGACGACGGGCCGTACTCGAGCGCCGCCGCGAGCCACTACACCTACCTCGCGTCATCCATCCTCGCCGGCGGCCTGCCGCGCCTTAAGTCGGTCTACGTGCGCGACGTGAACTTCCCCGACCAGCTCATGGGTATCGACCTCCCACCCATCCCGTCGTTCCCCGGGCACAACCGCACGTCGTCCGCCTCGAGCGGGTGGGGGCCCGGCGGCGGCAAGTTCTCGCCGCCCAAGAGCATGAACGGGTTCCCCCTCCAGCCGCCGCGGCGGGGGGGCGCCGACCCTGCGAACAGGTTCAGCTCGAACAACCCCTTCGCGGGGACGGGGTCGCTGTCACGCACTCTCGAGGTGTTCACTAAGAGCGACGAGGGGATGGACTGGAGCTTCGTGCAGGTCAACCCGATTCACAGCACCGGGCCCGGGTCGAGGTTCGGCAAGGCGGGCGGGGGTCAGAGGCCGCAGAGCAGCTATGGGCTGGACACGGATGTCACGGGGATGGGGTGGAACTCCGGGGGCGCGAGGAGGAGTATCATGGTTGGGAACGGGACGGGCGGATTCCTCGCGCTGCCGGGTGACAGTGGCGGCGGCGCGGGTGGAGGAAAAGGGGGAGACGAAGACGCATGGCCTAGGCCTGTGAGCAGTGCCGGTGAGAGGAAGGGAGATCGGGATCTGTGGAGGTGAAGTGTCTGTGATGGGGACTAGATAGTATTTGGGTCCTGGCGGCCTTCGGGACGGGGATTTTTGGATATGGCACCCCCCCGGTGACGTTGCGGAGGGGGTAGCGTATGCCCGCAGGCAGGGGTGTTCTCTCTCCTCCGGATCTGTCCAGACCTTTGGAATTTTTTTTATTATTTTCTCTTTCTCTTTCCATTCTTCTTGGCTTCTTGGGTATCTACGGGATATGACCAGTTCAAATTGTGGCCTAGAGAGGGGGACAAGCGGGGGGTAGAAGGGGAGCAAGGGCTAGGATACCAGGGAAAATGAAGGGACGGGTTCGGTACGGAATACAAGAATAGTGAGAAAGGGTAGGGAGGGAAGGGTGGAGGCTGGTTTAGGGGTTGGACTTATTTCGTTTTTTCTTCTTTCCTCTTTCTCTTTCTGGGATATCAATGTCAGGTACGAAACGAGAACGAGAAGAAGGGCTTTTATTCTTTATTTTTGACATGGCTTTGGCATGCATCTTATCTAACTTGGGCATAATTGGATGTAACAAATTTCTGGAGAGAAAACGTTTGTTTTTTTTTGGGGGGGGGGTTGGCTGTCCCCTTCTCTTTCTTACATTTCCTTGCCCACTTTGGAGTTTCCTTCCGCTATTGCTGGTGACCGACCACCCCTGGCTGGGTGGGTGGTTTGAACCACTTCAGTGAATGAGTGGTGTTAGTCCCCCGGGACGGTCTCCGTCTGGGTATGTTGTCTAGTTTCGTCCCGCCCCCGTTGTTTACACGTGTGCAGTCGGCATCAGTCAGTCCGGGTACCCGACTCCCACCACGCACCAGACGTGGAGGGGGACACGGTGCTACGGATTACAGAGGAAGGGGAGGGGCCTTCGGATGCGGTGGTACCTTGGAGGTCCGGTGCCGTGTTTCCCGAATTGAAGCCGAGCGGGGAGTGAGTACTGGTGTGCACTCGCAGGGCAAGGAGGACATCCTCGGCTGGAAGGGGACTCTAACCCGGGCACGTCATGTCACCCTTTTTGGTGGAGATAAGGGCTAACCGACGTGAAATCGGTTTTCCGAGGTTCGAAGCGGCGGTAATGGGAGAGAGGGGGAGGAGGGGAAGGAAGTCGCGACGCGGCGCGGTCGCGATCTAAGACACACGTCAAACTAGCTGCGTACATGTCTTGCCTTAGCCTGCCTCCCTGTCTCTCACTGCGCCTCCCCCTCCTCCACCCCCGCCACTTGCCTGCCTTGCCTGCCCTCGCTCCATTAGTTAACGTTTACCAGCCCATAGACATCCGAGACAAGCGCGCCATCTTTCTACTTCGTGTCCAACGTTTCGTGTAGAGAAAGGCAGGTGTCAATATAAAGACGGTAGACTCGCCTGGCGGTTTTACATCGCGCGGGGTCATGACATGATGCGGGGGACAGGTGCCTCACGTACGAAGTAGGACTTATAACCTCGTGCCCCTGATGTTTCTACGTCCTATCACCCTACGAACACCCCAGAGCTTTGCGCTACGTCTTCGGGAGAAGGAAGCTTGTTGCACTCCGTCTGATTCCCATATCCACACAGTCAGTCGGCGCTGGTGGGCCTTTACCGGTTCCATCTCCCCTCTCCTTACAACCAAATTGTGGAGGATATACTTGTAAACCGGATGAACGGAGAGTTGCCCCTCCTAGTACCGGTTTCCATCTCCGTCATAGTGTCTCCCATCATAAACTGACAGGTACGGCGCGTGAGTCGCGAGAGAGGTCGCGCCACGCTCGTACGAGGCGAGGTCTCACGGGTGTCGTACTCGTACATGCACCGCGCTGCGCTGCGGGGGAGAACTTGGTTTTATGTGGAGATGGTGTGAGGTCGGCAGTTCTGACTGAGACATTTGTCGGAGAGCCAGAGGGAACACGGTTGTATAAGCGAGTGAATCCCCCCCCCCTTTCTTCTCTGTCTGTAGTCTCCTCTCCCCGCCGCTCAAAGACAGAGTCTCTTGTTAGGAATCACGAGAAAAACACCGATCATCACGAGAAACACTGGCCATCACAAGAAACACCGACCATCATGAGAAACACCAGCCATCACGAGAAACACAGGCCGTCACGGGAGACTCCCGGGCCTGGGTCTCTCATTCCCGCCCCATCCTCAGGCCGGCTGAGTCGTCCCAGAGCCTGGCAGGTCTACCCGCGACGGAAGAAAGACAACCGGGGGGACAGGAAGCAGAAGAACTCAAAAAGGGCCGCTTACACGTAGCTGGGGGGTGTTTTACCCGTCGGATACAAGCAGCGTGGTGACCTAGACCCAGTATCCATCACCCACCAACATCATATTTCCTGTGCTTTTCCTTTTCCTCCTCCCGGTCGGCTCCACGCCTCCGGTAGGCGGGGACAGTAACACAGGTTCCAATAAGTCGCAGCTAGCTCCCCCAGTGCCCAGAGGAGGTAATGACGAGCATAGCATCTGTACCCCAGCTAGCCGTTTCTGCAGGGATCAACCTCTACACGTGCGAGAACCCAGAGGGAAAGAGAGAGCGAGAGAAAAGGAAAGAAAAGAGGGGGTAGCGCATGACGCGACTTTCGCGCCATCCGAGGACCTGTCGTGTCGCCCATATCGATAGTGCACTACACAACCAAAATCACAGGTTCCCAGTTTTGCTTCTTTCTGTAAAAGAAAAGGCGGGGGGAGGGGGCGGGAGTGAGAGACGGGGGAGAAGGGGGAGGCGCAGTTAATGATCTAGACCTGGGCCTGCTCCTCATATCCAGCGCTAGACGCAAAACAGCTGCATTGTAGCCCAAGATGTAGAGTAATGGGCCTATAAGGCAGGGTCGTCCTAGGATCGACACCTACGTAGCAATGCCACAATACTATTTTCGTATGCTGCCCTCCCATTTGTTGTTCATCCTAGCTGCTTGGAGACGGGAGACAGCCCCCGGACACCCAAAAAAATTAGTGGGGGGATGGAGCGGCCGTTCTCCCGGGAGTAGTTGGGCAGGGAGGGGGCAGGTCGGTCCGTGTAAGTGAGACTGACGCTGGTTGACAGCCATGGTCCCGTTCAGTCTGCCCCACGCTCATTCTCATAAATCTCGTCTTCTGCGCTGAGCTGACTCCAGCCACGGTGAGGGCTCCTGTCGAGCTCGAACGAGAGTCAAAAATGCCATGTCTCGAGCCCACGGTAGACCATGTTTTGAAGCCCGTCTTAGGCGGCGGCAGGGAGGAAGTTGGGGGGGGGGGGGGGGTCTTAGCAGTCGGCTAAAGCTCTCAACTGGGTTCGCAGTCTAGACAGACTTACACTGACAAGACAGTTGGCCAGGCTAGCAAATCTGGGGCTGAGTGGGAGAAAAAGTAGAATGGTCTCGTGGCCGCACGCGTATGAAGCAGAGGGCGGTACGGGAAAGGAAAAGAAGGAAAAAAGGAACACCGGGCCATCCTCGGAGCGACCGGTCGTGTTGGTTCGAGTCCGCCGGCCGGCCGGCGGTCCGGCTGATAGGGTCGAGTTTCTAAAAGGGGATATCAGGTGAAAGCTATTTCCATCTCGAGTCAATAGCCCCCAAGAAACCCCCTCCAACCGGAACCATCGATCACAGATAAGCTCACATCTTGCCTTACCCTGCCCTGCCCCGTTCGTGCTCATAGAAATAAGCTTCCGTGAGACGCCTGTAAGACGGAAACATCAAATCGATCGGAAAGCCCTTGTCCGACTAGGAATCTGACATTGGCAATTAAACAGAATCTTGGGAGGGAGAAACTAGATCCGGTGACAGGGAGGAGGGCGCGGGTAAGACGTCTTATTCGTAGAAGAAGAGAAGAAGAAGAAAAATATAGAACTTGCCGTCGTAAATCCTGTCATGTCATGTCATGGTCTCGAGTTCTGTGTGAGACTTATTGACATCTATGTCTGGTAATACGGACTCGGACTCGTCCGGTCTGACACACGGGCCACCCGACGCCGCCGCCATGTTGCTATAATTAATTATTACCCATGTGGCGGGTGGCTCGATGGAGGCTGGAGCTGAGGCTAGAGGTGGTGTTCGTCCATCCTCCGACCTATTATTGGACCAGTCGTAGTCTTGTACGGTACGTACCTTTACTCGAACATGTACCAGCGGGGTTTCAGGTCCCCACCCTTGCCTAGGTCAGGACCCGTTTCGCCCTGAGCACTTCGAGTGCTTATCCTTCCTCGTAGCCGATTGTAGGCAGGATCATCAGGATCGCGAGATGTCGAGTCAGCCCGACCCCAAGGTAAGATCAAGCTAGGGACAGCCCCCACATAATGACGGCTGTGCCACGAGGGATCGGTCGGGTGTTGGTGTACATGGCACAGTATCCAACTCTCCGGAGTCCTCCTCGACAGGAGTACCACCACCACCACCACGCCCCGACAGGAGTTAGCCAAGGCTTGAATGTCGATAGCGCAGATAGGAAAGCGACGAATCGGGTGGCGACATCTCAACACCTCACACCGCGCTCTCTTCCATCCGAAGATCATGAAGCACATCCGTTGCTCGAAGCGTTTGGCAAAATGTTTAGGTCCAAGCCCCTACCCTCCGTCAGTGGCCGAAACAGACAGAAAGAAGAAAGGAACGCAATTATCCCATTCGCTGTTACAAGTTTTGCCCCTCTTCTTGCCGCCCATGCAAAAAACACCAGAGCGGTGAGGTGGGTGTGGGGGGACAGCCGACTGCCAGTAGCTTCAGATGGACGGGCTGGGTTTGGAGAGAGAGGAAGCCGTTTCAAGCCTGTGACTGGCCCCAGTCACCGAAACGAAAGCCTCTCCCCACGTACCCCCCTCCCCCTTCCCCTCTCTCCTCCAACCATCAGCCGCCGTGATTCTCGCCACCCTGTGATAGAGCCCAGCCCTGTTTCGACTCCGCCGCCGTCGTGGTCGAAGAAGGGAAAACCGAAGAACCTAAAACTTCGGCAGGGGAATCTTCGAAACGCGACCGGGGGCATAAGGTTTTGAAGAATAAAAAACATGTCTGTTCGCAATGCCGTTACCATCGCTAATCCTGTCCCCAACGGTTTCTTTGGGTCAGGGTCCCGTACGGGGCCGGGGTTTTGGGGATCCGATCGCAGGGTCCCATGTAGGAGTACGTCACTAGGGGAAGGTGAGTAATAGAGGATGGGGATAAGGTTGGGCTGTGGTTTTTTGGGGGTTGGCCATGCGGACATGCCGTGCCATGCCATGCTCCCCCTCGGCTTCGTCCTTTGATAGAGAATCGTCGTTTTAGCCTATTTTTTTTTGGCCGACACTCTTAGTCTATTCTTCCTTTTTTTTTGGTCCCTGAAGCTGAAGGAAGGAACGGTCAGGATCCTGCAGGTCCATCCTTCCTCCCCAAGCCTCCTCAGCATACTTGTACAAGTAGTCACAGCGGAGGAACTGTGTTTCCACAAGTATCTACAAGAAGTAAGTGCTTACATGCCGCAGCTCGGCGCAGGAGCACCCGATCCTGGACTCGTTATTGGCCAGACCCGCGAGCGAGTCCCCCTCTCTGGATTGCCTCCCTCCCTCCACGGGCCTCTCCCCCTTCCATACCCCTCCTCTCGAGACAGGACATGTGAGCTGTAGCGTGAAAAAACTATCATCGCACCTGCATCTCGCACGCTGCAGGATGCACGCCAATTGGCCTGAGCGGACTTTGGAGGGTTACAGCGCGCCAAAAAAAGAAGAGAGTACCTATTATCGACAAGAGGCATTCTTGCCTCCCCCCCTTCTTGAGTGCTTGCGTCGAGCTTAGACTTCGAGTTGGAGTCGGAGTACGTAGTACGAGTTAGCTTGTATCAGTCCGAAATCAGGCTTGCGGCCGCCCCTGGCGACACACGTGCACGCCTTCGTTGTGGGCATCTGGTGGCCGATCTTCGCAGCGGACCCATCAATCGGCAGTCGATCGCTGCCCTCATCTTCTCGATGAGTGGCTTTCCTAATACCAGCCAACTCCACCCTGCATCTCGGGTTCACATCCAAAATACAAGTAGAAACAAGCACCTGCACGTGTAGGATTTTTTTTTTGCCACCGCCCATCACTTTTGCTTAGTTCCATGATGGTCGGCGGGCGTTACTGGGTTGGGAAGGGAAAGTGAAGCGCCTACATACAAGTCCACCACTGTTGCTCCATTGTTGGGACCGTGGCTCCTTCCTGTTCCTGTCGCTCGATCACCCCTCGACCCCGTCGATCCCGATTCCCGGAAGAGGGGCAAGAAAAGGGAACCACCACCGACTGGATGGGCGGGCTGGCGGGACTGACGGCTGGCGGTTGGTACTTCGCATGACGTTGCAAATGGGGGTTGTTCATGCCGGTGATCCCAAGGGAACAAGCTACCAAATGTCTAGCACTGTACAAGTTAACTGCACCAAGTATGCGAATAGTCCCATGTCCCATGTATTACGAGAGCTATTATAGCCCCGACGAATGTTTCGGCTGACGCACGCACACACACACACAGGAGAATAACTACAAGGCCGCGAAACATTCAGAGCATCATTGATTGATCTGAAGGCTGACTGGTGGCTTCGAGACAGCGCTTCCCCGACCGACCGGACCACGGGGTCGAAAGCCGTCGAAATGGACTGGTCACATTCAATGTCGCATTCATACCGGCCCCTCCGTATGTACTCTCGTATGAGTAACTATTACCTTGTACGCCGCCTACACTTGCACGAGCAAGCTGCAAAGAGGAATCCGAATCCCGGTGGATTCATGAAAAATGCTACCGTGTGTCCCGGTGAGAGTCCATTTCTAATTCCACCGCTGCCTCGTATTTTTATTAGTTACTCGATCCCTTCCGACCGAACAGGTGGTCCGTGGCGGAAACCTCACGAGGTGCTCATTTCGTTGTCAAGGCAGCCCCTTGCTGTGGCGCTTCTATCTCTCAATCATGGAGTGGGAGTACGAGTACTCATAGGGTGGTGAACCTTGTGAGCAAGGACAGGCAGCATGGGACTGGGACTGATCGAGCCCCTGTGGCGGACAAATGCACAAGTACGAGCACGGAGCACGAGTACCTGCTGCCTCTCTCGTTATTACGACATTATACTCAGTCAGAGTCGCGCCTGGCCTAGGCCAGACACTGTCGTGGACGCAGGTGTCACCCATCGGCAGGACTAAGACGCCGTGGCCCTTCCCGATGTTGGCGCCGCTGTAAGGTTTCTATCTGGTGTTTTACATGAAACGACCGAGTCTTGGAGGTTTTGCTTGCCCCAGTCGACTCGCGCTTCGTAGTTGGAGGGAAATCTGAGATACTTCGTATACAGTAAGGACCGGTCGAAAACACAGTGGGATAAGTACCCCACCTTTTCTTGTGCTTGTTCGTAACAGTAGGGTCCCCAGGCCTGGGCCGCCTCCACTGCTCCACCCTGGTCTCCTTCGCCAGGACCAGACCAGGGGAGGTGGTGGGTGTGGGAGAAAGTCAAGCTTGGAACTGGGAAACTGGTCACTTACACGCCCACCCCCCCGGCCAAACGAGGACGATATACACACCCTCCCTGCTAGTCCCCTGCCCCAAGTCGAGTGTGACCTTTTTTCCCACGACCCAATTCAAATATCGAGTGTGCCCATCCCACCTCTCCGCCCTGGATTCCTTCTTCCCACACCCATCCACGCCTTTTTTCTTCTTCGAACTTCCTAAAAGAAGGGCTTGCAGGGGAAGAAAAAAAAAGCGGACAGGAAGGAAACAATAGGACTTCTTTCCACCTTCCCCCCCCTAGCACCTGTCATGTTTTGTGCCTGACGCCACAAGGACGAGAGTTTCGAACCTTGACGCCAGAGGTGCCCGACCCTTACCAAACCTTCCCTATCGAAACGTTTCGCCCTCTTACACCGAACACCGGGAAACCGCCAACCCGGCCATAACCTTATACCCACAGCAGCTTACGCGGTACGCTTTCCGAAACACCATGGCGACCGTCGTCATCGACACCCCGCAGGCAGGCACGGAGACGCAGCGGTCCTCTATAAATTACAGGAACTCCCTCCCCGGCGCCCCGAAGCCCGTGTGCCGCCAGAGCCTCGACGAATCCTCTCTAGCAGACCTCTACCACCACCACTCCTCGAACGACAGCAGCCCCATAATGCAGCCCAAGCACGTCTCCGGCGAGGCCTGCCCGCCCGCCCTGCCGACGCGGAGCAGCCTCCGGGCCTCGAGGCTCCTCGACGGCATGTCGCTGAAGCTCGACGACGCCGCCGAGTCCGCGACGCTCAGGGAGGCCGCGGCCCCGCACGAGCTGTACCTCTCCTCCGAGGAGGACGCCTCCTCCTCCGCCTCCGACTTCTCCGACGCCTCTGACTCCGGTACCGACGAGCCCGCCGCGGAGAGCGAGAAGCACAGCCCGGTCGCCGGCGGCGCACGCAGGAAGCGGAGCCACGAGGACATCGCGAGGGCCGTGCCCTTCGTGTTCGCGGGGAAGCCGACCGTCGTGACCATCACGACCGTCCGCCGGCGGAGCGCCTCGCAGGCCACCGCCCCCTCGACCTCGACGACCAAGGCCCACATGATGGCCCGCCGCCAGTCCACGTTCGTCGCCCCGCCGCAGCCGCCGAGGTCCGCGACCATTGCGGAGCTCGTCGTGGGCTCGGGCCGGGAGAAGCACTACAGCCAGCCGCCCTCGTTCCTCGACACTGACCCCTTCGCCTCGTCGTCGCCGATGGAGGAGGAGGCCTCGTCGCCCCGTACCTCGGGGGGCACCTCGATGCTGAAGAAGACGTTTGGCATCGTGAGGAAGCGGAGCAGGCCGTTCCTCAACAACCTCCAGAACTCGTCCCAGACCTTCCTCTCCCATGCCAACCCCTCCTCCGCCTCCCTCGCGAGCTCCGCCTCGGAGGCGGACTCCAACGCGGCCCCCCGCGCCCCCGCCAGGGCGCGCACGTCGACGCTTCCCTCTATAAATACCAGCCAGGGCCCCGTCACGTACCAGGACATCCTGAGGAACGCCAAGCGGAATGCCACCACGCCACAGAGCCCCGGGCCCGCCTCACCAGCGTCCCCCGCGCTGCCCGCGGCGAAGAAGAGCAGGATATTATCCGGGCTCTCGATGAGCAGGCGGAGCATCAGGTCACCAATATAACCCAAGCGTGTTTCCGCCTCCTGTCTCCTCATCTCTTCTTTTCTCATCTATTTGCTTTCTGCCTACATTCTTTTACAACATTACGTTTTTGGGGTGGCTATGGAGGCCGGATCCCGTTGAGCTTTTTCAGAATTCGGTTTGTTTGAGCGGTTCTTGGGTTATGGGAGGCATTTCGGAGTTAGGGTTTGGGAAGGACACCGTTTCTCACTTGGCGTTTGTCTTTCTTTTTTTGTTCCTTTTTCTTTTTGCGTTTCGGGTTGTATACATAATTTGCCTGGGTCTGGGCGGTATTCCTCTCTCTTTACTATGTCTGGGAAATTGGGGGGTTGCATTCGGGCGTTGCATTCGGTCGGTTGGGGTGGGCTTGATGAGTTCTATGAATATACTCACGCATCGTTCTCCAAGACAAACTACCTCATCCTTTTTTCTCTATCTCTGACTATGTCTCCCCCTCCGACGTCTAAAAACTCTGGGTCGTATGACGTTGCTGAGGATGCTCGTGATCTGGACTCATGGATAACAGGTTATTCTGCGGAGACCGTTGGCCATCTTCTTGCCATGAGTGGGTGAGTGGGCTAGGAAACAAGAGTGTGATGAACATGGCATCGAACGGCTAGCGCGGATAACTGGTCCTGCACGTACCCCCCTACCGAGTCCAAGGATCGCCGGTGGAATTTCCGGAATGGGAGGGGAGGGCGTGCCTGCACGGATGGAATCGCTCGTTGACCCCCCCCCCCCCACCGAGGAGGAACGGACACTGAGGACTCTATCCCGTTGTAGGATCGAAGGAGGATCTCTCTTCCCGCTTCACTAAACGTGGTAGCAGCGCTCGGTACGAATGTTGCCCACGATTGTTACCCATGTTACCATCGCATTCCGAGCGAAATGATGATTTACCCCTGACTCTGGTGGTTCCTACATGGGATAAATAACTTGGGCGGCACGATGTCGCATTCGGACGAGTAATCCTCCCCTAGAGAGTCATTCCCTGCCTTCGCAATCTTCCCATATGCAGCTGGGGATGTTGGTGGAAAAAAAGGTGAGAACTGAGGAGGACCGCAAGGAATTCCAATACAGGTACTAAAGTAGTAGCAATATGGGTACGAGTAGCTGCTTTAGTTCAGGTATTACTCGTAAAGAGACCCGCCCGAGGGGCCTGGCGCAGATCCTTGATCCTTGGAAGATGGGAAGGAGGACCCTGTTGCATTGGTGGCCCGTCCCCCCGCTAACCATTAGATCAATGATGCTGGGCCGTCTACCCCACTTTGCCCCTGACCAGCACTGGTTGAGCTCCCAGGGTCCTACCCAGAGCTGCAGATGTGGAGATTGAAGCCTGCTGTTTTGGGAGCAAGACGACGGATGGGGTGGAGAGCCTGATGAGGCTACGTGAAATAAGGGTGTGGTGAGTACTAGCTAGGGCGGGGACAGACTAGCACGACCACTTGAATCTAATTATCGTACTCGTATGACTGAGGTGAGGTGGTTGGATGGGCCGGACGGACAGGGAAGGAACGGGGGATGTGTTTGCGTTCGTCATAGAATGCAGGAGGGAAGGAGCAGCCGGAGCCGGAGCCGGAGCCCGAACCCAAACCCAAAACGACTGGACTTTCCTTTTCCCTCGTATTCATACTGCGAGTATTAGACATTGGCGGCTGGGAGAGCCTTGAAAGAAAGAAAAAAAAAATAGGTCAGGCGCGTGCTGCTGGTCTTACTCGTAGTGCCTCACCAACCAAGGCAGATACCGACTAGTGCGAGCACCTGTGTGGGCGTGAACCAACCCCCTCCATGGTTGCTATTGCGTCTTTACTCGTACTCGTACGATAGTATCCGAAAATTTCACACCGCGTTCAGGCGCGAGGTTGAGCACGAGTTCGGAGTTATGCTCCTTCAGAAACACCGTTCCAGGGCTATCCCAGGAGCACTGCACACTAATCAAGCCCTTCCTCATCTCTTCTAGTAATAGTGTCCTCAGCTCGAAACAGACAACCACTTGCATACTTGCATACGAGTATGACAAGGGCAAGATATTGTGGGGTAAACGGCGGGAGCGGTGGGAGAAAATGGAACACGAGAAAGAACAGAGAGAAGAAAAAGCGCAAACAAAGACAGGGATTCGGTGTCTTATTGGCGGTGGGACTGAAGGGGACGAGCTAGGGAGATCCCCTGATCCTTGGTGTTACAGGTCGAGATATACCCTTGCGTTACTACGACGGTAGCGGGGACATCCATCCAGTGTGGAGTCGTGCTAAGCATCTGCACTTTACTTCTTTCTTCTTTTCTTCTTTCTCCTCGTACGAGTTATGATTGCCCACTCTCACCCCATAGGCTAATGCTTGGAGTATACTCGTAAACTAGCAATTAAGCCATCGTCATATCCCCACCTCGTGCCCCCGTTAGAACGGAACAGTGCGCCGGCTGGCATGCTCCAGAAAAGCGGAAGGCGGCGATCGGAAAAACTTGGCGATGGCGCGATGCAGCCGGCCAGTCGGCTCCCCGAATACTTGTACGGTTGGCAAGCAAAACAATTAAGTACTAGTAGTATATCACTGGCTGTTTAGCTTGGCTTGCCCTTTGGAGCGCCCTTCGGGTGCGTGCTTGCTGGCGCGCTGTGGCTTGATGTCGATCGGGATCTCGCAGCTGTGGTGTCACGACTATTCGGCATCGCAGATGTATGTAGAAGTAATACATGTATGAACAGATCTTCATCCACGAGAACTTGTACGGGTAGATGGGTATTACTGGAAAACACCTCACCAATTGGTGCCCAGGTAGGTGGACGAGGTTCGGGATGATCCAGGCCGTGGGCGTGGGTGTGAATCTGGAGGCAAACAGATCGCCACTAATACATTTCAATTATATACTAGTAGTATATTTTCGTGCTTCTCGGCGTATTGCTTGTAATGTCACCCACCCTTCATTCGTTCGAGCCCCCAAGATAACATCACACGCGCAGATTGATAGCAAGTACTCGTATTATACAACGCCTCGAGTCAGGCGCACTGTGGGAGGTCGTCCCGTCCCAGTACCATGATCCGGCCACGAACGACCCTGCTAATATCTGTACGAGTATATAATCCCCCCCACTCTATTAATATATCAAGAAGAAGGGCCGGCCTCGCCTCGCAGTGACACCTTGTTCTCGCCTCTCTCGCCTCCGGCCGACAATTCTTCCGTCCGCACCTCCTCCCAATACAGGCACATGTATCCCAATATATCCGACCCACCTTTAGTCCTTCAAGAATGAGAATGCAACCCACCCCTCTCTTGGCCCTTCTTCACCGCTTCCGAATGTCTTGTCTTGATCGTCATCATTGTTCACTCCCATTTACATCCCGTCCTTCCCATTTCTTCCGGTTATCCCTGCGACGAGGTGTTTTGTTTCCTCCCGAGGACCGAAAGGAGGAAGAGAGAAAAAGGGAAGTAAAAAATAAAGGGAAAAAGAAGGCGAGAAAAGAGAGAAAAGAGGAGGACCAAATAGTATGCATTTCTAAAGATAGCCTCTCTCTCTGCAGCTTGGTGCACGGGCATACCCAGAGATCTCCCCCCAACACACACAGACCATACTTTGGGATCTGGCTGATCTCCTCTCTCAGCCAACAGGAGGCGAGGTTCCGTTTCCTTGCCAGCCTGCGAGGTTATTCACCCTCAAACCACTAAAGGTCGGCCACTCGTTTACTCCCGTGTTGAGATGTCTCAGGGAAACAAGAGAAACAATCCTCGTGAGCATACACTGCCTGTCCACGAGTAGATCTGCCTCCTCTTGCGTTGCTATTTCCTCCTCGGCATGAACGCCTTATACCCTGAGAGGCCGTTCGTTGCCGGTCGCCACTCTCTCGAAAAAGAAAACCCGAGGAAAAGTCTCAAAGACACGCACAGCTCGTTACACTTACCCCGTCTACACCCCCCAGTCTCCGTAGAACCTGAACCCGGCATCACCACACATACCCTCTAGGCCACCCTCTGTAACTTCATCTGACCCAACCATCGCCTTAGGGTCGGGGGGTAGCTATGACGCTGAATGTCATACATAGGCCGAGGGGACTCCCTGTCCCGGGAACATCCTCATTCTTAACCCACATTCGGGGCCAGGGTTGGGCGTGGCCCTTCCGCACAACGTCATCTCGGTCGGGTGCCGGGGTCACTTTAGAGGAGTTGCGCGGTCCGTGGGTGCGAGTTTCGGGCACGAGGCTCGACATACATTCCGAAGGAGCTCAAGCTCTCAAAGTGTGTTCGTCGACACTCTCATCGCCTGTTGTACGTGTAACGGCACAGCAGGGGCTCCAGTCACCAGGCCAGACCACACGCCTCTCTTCCTCCTTTGAGGCCCTTTTTTTTTTTTGGGGGGGGGGGGGGGGGGGG
>ONZQ02000001.1:3836229-3907163 GCA_900312665.1 Cephalotrichum gorgonifer
ATGACTTCGTCCTCACCCCCGTTCCCCTTCTGCCTAGCAAGTAGAGTGTATGCCACCAGGGTCCAGTCACTACTTCGAGAGAGAGATCGTTGTACGACGGTGCCCGGGCACCACGCCAGGCCGGGTGCCTTTCTCCTTGCTTCCAATCATCTCGAGTAGACACACTTAGAGAACGTTCAAGAGCGCCGTCGTGGGTCCACCACGAAATAGATCTTGGTACCCTTCCCCTCATGTAAGCTTGACATGCAACAACACTAGATAAGCTCGTGTAAGTGACGGTGACCGCTGCAAGTGCACACGACACTGAGAGATCCGATTTGCTTCCCAGGCGTCGAAGCACAGAGAAGGTGTCCTCAATGAGCACCGGCCCGTTCCCCATTTTCGCGGACTCGCGGCATTTCGCCCGGGCGACCTCCTCGATCTTCCCCTGGATTTCCTCTAGATCGACTGGCGGGCTATTCACCGTGAGGACGGTCCTTCTTGGAACTCTCAGAGTAAACATTAGTTGCTATACACCGCCCGGATGCCATCGCACAAGGAAGGAGTATAGCGCCCCTGACCTCCCATCAGGACCATGGCGAAGAGTGAAATGGGACCCGCGCACAGCACCAGGATCGGGCCACCGCTGATGAGGAATATCGGTAGATCAGGATGGAGATAGAGGCTGGAAAGCAGGAAGCCGGAAGCGGCGGTAAGGAGACGGGTGGTAGTAGCAGGGACAGGTGGGAGCGGAGAGCCTGCGAGGCAGGAGCTGAAACTAAGAAGCTGAGAGGTAGGAAACATTCTGTTAGAAGATGGGATTAAGACCTAGGACAGCATGTGAGAGAAAGAAGCCCACATCATGGGGATCGGATAGAATCGAACCGTTCCGAGGGCACAACCCAACCCCCCGCCCCCCCCTTTTTAAACGAACACCCATGGTCTCCGTGCCTTTCCCGAGTCACCTGGAGAGTCCTCTCTCTCTACCACGAACCTGCTGCACGGGCGAGACACTTTATTACCAGCAACCTGAAAACACAAATTAATGACGTATTAGATTAACGATGTAGTCTAAGTAGCGGGACATACCTCCTCCCAACATTAAAAAAAGGGAAAGGAGAAGGGTAAAGGAAAAGAGGGAGGGCATCTCCGGTGTAGTCAGGTTGTAGTACATCATAATCCCACATCCAACGCGAACTAAAGGTGACTAAGAGGAGTTAAGACAAAGTTTGAACAAAAAAACCACGCAAGGGGGAAAAGGACGAGAAGAATCCGTCCAAGTCCTCCTTCCTCAATCAATCGTCCCCCCTTTCCTGCCCCCGTTGAGTCCTCCCCGGCTCGGTTCTCCTATCCGCAAGCACAACTACCATCGTTGCCCCTGCAGTCGGAAGCCGCCTCCTCCTTTTTTTCTATTTCCATTTCCACAGCCGCCATGCCGTAAACTGATTGCTCCGGTAAACATAGAAAACGAATCATGAGACCTCGAGACACGATAACTCCGTCCAACCAGCTGCCGGGCCAAAGTGAAAAGGGTAAATGCATGAGAAAGGTGCCCAATGCCTTCATGGATGTGCCTTGGGCCGTAGATTTGAAGAGAAAAGAGAGAAGAAAGGGGTACCTTGATGAGCTCAGGAGACCTTGGGTGTGCCTTGTGGGTCGTTGCGCAGCACGGCATGTCTCCGTTAAAGACCGTAGGGGCTAAAACGGACGACATCCCAAGTTAGTCGGATGACGTGCTCTCGAGGCGCCCTAAGAAGTCTCAATAGCCCGTGGGTTCGCTAGGCCGCTTATAGAGCGCGGCGAGACCGGGTGGAGCCATTGGCCTTCGCGCCGCTGGTGGTGGCCTTTCCCTTAGAATCGTACGCAGCCTTCATGGCGAGAGGGTCGGGCATGGGGGCCTGGCTCATGCGTCGCACGGCCTTGCGTCCACTAGTTGCCTTGCCGTCCTTCCTATAAGTAGCGAGATAGAACGAGATGAACAGGACGAGGTACGAGCTGATAATGGCGATGCCAGAGATGGCGGCGAACTCCTCTCCGGCGCATTGTCCCATGTTGGGCAGGTGGGGCAGGTAGGTCGAAGTGAAGTAGGTGTACGAGGCGAAGTAGACGAATCCTGTTTTTTTGCCTCAAGTTAGCGGAAGGTACCTCGCGGAAGCTATGAGAATGAGGGTGGGCCATACCGAGATCGATGATGAACTGGATGATCTGAAGCCTCGTCACCCACTCCTTCCACCAGATGCGAATACCACGCGCAGACTGGAAGTAGTACCAGTACATGACAACATGGACGGTCAGGTTAAGGGTGATGGGGACCCAGGACACGGCGGTCGAGCCGAGGAGCTGAGTGTAGCACAGGACGGCAGTGGCACCATGGTGGTAGCAGTGAAGGAAGGCTGTGATGGCCCCATGTTAGCTATTTGTTCCTAGACGTCACAGCGGCGCGAGTTCTTACTCAATGGCTTCTTCTTCAGGAAGAGGAAAACGGTGTCCAGGAGCTCGAGGTACTTGGTCAGGTAGTTCAACTAGAGACGCGCCGATGGCCATGTTAGTGAATTTATCCATTGAGGAAAGCTTGCGCAATACCGTGGCATGGCATGGGAAGAGCTACTCACGTAGTAGAGAACGACCATGGGCTGGGTCCATCCGCCATCCCGGTTGCAGATGGCGTGGAATACACCGTTGCGTGCGATCTCAGGCACCAGCTGCTCAACGAAGAGAAGGAGCAGCGCGCCACTGATGGCGGTGAGGTAGAAGTTGTGGATGAGGAAGAAGCTCTTGAGCTTGAAAGGCTCGCGGTTGCGCATCAGCTCGCGGCCTCCCAGGATGACCATGTAGTAGAGGATGACGAAGATGCCCGTCTCCTTGAGCGTCGACATGGGAGTGACGCCGGCCTCGAACTTGAAATCATTGGCGGAGTATCCCGTCACGGCCGCGAATGCCTTATCGAAGATGGGCCATAGCGCAATGCCGAAGGGCCGGTCAAGGGTAGGGGCCGAGACCGAGAATAGAGACTCGCTGACGAGAGGAGACGCCATCGTGATGAATCGGGTTGGTCGTTCGGGTAGAACAATATTAGGTAGTTAAGTTAAGAAGGACGAAAAAAAATGGGATCAGGTCAAAAGGTTGAAGATATTGTGGAAAGGTGTCCTAGTAGTCGCAATCCCTGCGTTGGCAATCCCTGCGGCAGCCGGGTTTGGTTGTGCAGACTGGATGAGCTGTGTCCCTAGTGACGGAGGTGAAACCGTCAGAGGAATAAGGAAGTAGTGAAGGAGTGACTAGAAATAGAAGGCGCCCAGGAAAAAAAGAAAGAAAAAAGAGAGGTGGGCAAGACCAGAAGGAGAAAGGCTGGCGCGCAACAGCCGAGGAGGAAATTATGATGGATGAAGGATGAAGAGGGCTTGCGGAAATCGCGTAGGGCGGGAGTGTTGAGATTTTAACAATAGGAGAGAACAGACCCACGGAAACGACGGAAGACGCGACTGGGCGCTGGGTGGTGGACTAGCCAGGGACGCATAGCAACCAACCCCTGGTCGGCCCAGCTTCATTGTGGGTTCGGCAGCCAGTGGTGGTACTCCATGCTCGTACAGAGTTACTCTCATACTAATCCATACTTCACATGACTGTGGGTCAGGTGTCCGCTTCTGGCACCTCGCTCCTGGGACAAAGCAAAGAGAGGGATTGCTTCTTCCATTGGAGCTCAATAGGACATGTCCATCTACAATCAATAATTAGAATACACATTTTAAAGAACCTTCAAACAATGGATGAATATCACACCATGCACCTTCTTGGCCTTGGAAACTCGAAAATCTTGAACGTGTTCTTCTCTCAATCGTTCCTTTCCACGCACTGATTGGGAAGGTGCAGCTTGGCTGGTACAAACTCTGGAAGGAAATTACATGTGATCTGGCATTTTATTGTATGCTGGCCAATAGGGCGCTGTTCACTCGCTCGCTCACTCGGCGGAAAATTTAGCGTTACGTGGTATCCTAGGCTCTCTTCCATGTCCTCCCCCTTTTACGCGGGGTAGTTAGTAGGAGGGAGCTTAGGACAGGGCTTGCACACTGGAGCGCCCAGCTGGCTTGAAGTATAACACAGGTTTAGTGGCGCGAATGACCTCGAGTATTACAAACAGATCGAATATTACGGGTACACGCGCCAAAAGCCGAGGAGATAATACATGGCTTGGCGGGCGGACGGACAGGCCCAAGTGCGTAAGACCCGAACGTCATCCGCCTCTCTTAATTCCAAAATGAGCCGCGGCTTCCGAGGTGGGGATACAGCATATATCGACAAGTATACTTGTACGAGTGGAAGCCCTCATTTCCGAGGCATGATAGCGCGGCTTGGAGCCTTCACCGACCAGATATCGACGATTCTGCGGGGCCGAGAAAGCTACCAGTTTGGGGGGCAGATGCCGGTGACTGTGGAGATGGGAAATGCCGACCATAATAAAAGGGGCTTGAGAGGAGGTTCGGGGGCTCTGTGGCGTCGAGTGTCTGTCTCACTTTTAAATACAGGTAGTGCCCTCTTGAGAACTGGGCGTACTTGGGCTTGGCCTCGAATCCTGAGAACCATTCCTTCATGGGTTAGTCTGGGGTAAATATCAGCGATGGGCGATGTCGTGGCTGACTACTCGTAGGTTCAAAACGCCTCGCACCTGTCACGATGCTCCCTAGAAATTTGGATCGGAATCTCCTTCTTCTAAAGTGCGAGAGGGAGACAAAATCTCAATTCGTACTGTGAATGCAAAGGGAGCTTCCGCCTTAGTCATCCGATAGCTGTTGGGTACGTACCAAGTCTGCTGACCAAGGCTCCATCAACATCACGCCGCCCATTCGCTGGGGAACTTCGGCCTCAAACCACGGAAAATATCGTCTCCCTTCAAGACTGCCCGGTGCGAACGCCTCTACCACCACCACCTCCCCCGCAAACAAACATCAATCTCGAAGCCCCCCCCATCGGCCGAATCTTCTTTCCTGTCCGGCACAGCTCATCCGCCATGTCTCCCTCGACGCTCCTCCGAGTTGCCGCCCGCGGCGCCTCGTCGACCTTCGTCCGCGCGAACGTCGTGCGCCAGCCTCTGGTTGCCCGAGCCAGGGTGCCCGCCATCGTGGCCAACAGCTTCAGCACCTCCGCGAGGCGATGCGTCCACGAGGAGGAGACGTTCGAGGAGTTCACTTCCCGGTGAGTCCACACCCAATTCGCATTGAGGCTTTTTGATCAGGCGTGAGGGAGAGGGAAAGGAGGAAGTGGTGTCATCCAATTGCCTGCCACACAAACCAATCACAACCTACGGAAATGCCCCCCCGACTGAACATCTTAACGCCCACGTTGTCCCTAAGCCAGATCCCAGCGAACGAAGCTCTACTGGAAACCCTCATGGACCCAATTGCTAACAATTTTTTCCCGCGATTAGCTTCGAGAAGGAATTCGAGCAGGTCCAGGACGTCTTCGAGCTTCAGGTACGAATTCATTTCCCCCCTCCGCCCGGAGAGTCGGAAAGCCCCGGCAACCCACCTCCTAGCACACCCCCCTGTCCTAAAGTGGCCTGACATTTTTCTTTTTTTGCACCGCTAACTCGTCGCGAACAACAGCGTAACCTCAACAACGCTTTCGCCTACGATCTCGTCCCCGCTCCCTCGGTGATCGTTGCGGCGTTAAATGCCGCGAGGCGAGTCAACGACTTCGCTACCGCCGTTCGCGTCTTCGAAGGTACGAAAGCTTCAAATATCGCAATAATCATGCCTCTACTATCGTCGAGCCTCCCCTTTCCCATTTTCTGTTAAGCTCCAGCATTTACAACAACCTACACATCGCTACCTAAATCTGCCACCCAAAAGGATCGCATGCTAACTATCGCCTCACCTTATAGCTATCAAGGCGAAGGTCGAGACTCCCGCTCAGTACCAGCAGTACCTCGATGAGCTTGCGCCCCTCCGCGAGGAATTCGGCATCCACACCAAGGAGGAGCTCTTCCCCGAGGAGAAGTAAATTAGAATAGGGGAAACGAGAGCGAATGTGGGAGGGGACCGGGAACCAGGAGGGGGAATGCAAAGAGCCCCGTGGGACATCTAGACTAGGGGCTCTTCCCCGCCGATGGAGGTCTGCTGCCGTGCGACCTCAAGACGTCGGAAACTTTTTGTACAATTTTGTTGAAGGATTTGAGCAGGGGATAACGATAGAACGGAGGGTTGTATCTACTCAGAAACATTTTCTTCCACCTCACTTTTTCATGTGTGTTGTGAGCTTTTGTGTTTGGCGGATAACATGACCAACAGCCTACGGATTGCAGAGATTCTTGTGCATCACAAGAAAGGTAAGGGGGGTGGTATGATATTTGCATTAATACACTTGGCCCATATCCTCTCGGCCTCTAATGACATAGCCGCTTGCACCAACGTCTCAACTTCACCCTGTTGCTTCACGTGAAGCTGTTTCCTCCAGCCCAACGCCAGAGGCAGCACAGCAGCACGAACGTGGGTGCGGCCACAAGGCCTCACCCACTCAGTGCTCATTCCCTTAGATGCTGCCACCGATGATTCTGCGGCGTCTCCAGCTGTACCGGACTAGACCCCCTACTAGCGCCCCCCTGCACGGCCCTTCCTGTCCTCGGGCTCATGACCCCCATCCTCGGGCTCCTCGGCACGCTACTCTGCCTCGTCTCCCTCCGCGCCTTGTACACCTTCAGCTCCTCCCTCAGGCGGTCGAGCTCCCACTCCCGCTCCTTCAGCGTGACGGCCAGCTCGTCGTTCACCCTCCCGAGCGCGCTGACCTGGCTCTTCACGTTCGTCTCGTGGATGGCGCGGAGGTTCTCCGAGGCCTTGTGCGTCAGGTCCTTGACTTGCGCGGCGAGCTCGCGGTTCTCGTTCGCGAGCTCCTCCGCGGACCGGGACGCGTTCTGGTAGGCCTGGCGCGTGTAGTCGTGATCTCGCTCCGAGTTCTCGTACCGCTTCTTGTAGCGTTCGATATCGGCCTCGGATGCCTCGAGGGCCTTTTCTAGATCGGATGCTGCGGCAGGCTCAGATGCTGCGGCCGTGGGCCCCTGTCCCGGTTCCCTCACAGCCGGAGCGGGGGCGGCCTTGATCTCTACGAGTTCCGCTACCAACTTGGCCTTTTCCTCTTCGGCGGCTTGGAGGCGCGCCTCGAGTGACTTCGCCTTCTGCTCTGAGCTATCCCTCTCCCGCTCAAACTTGCTCCTTTCTTCGATGGCTGCGCGGTGGTGTGCGTGGATGGTGTTGATGGTATTCGAGAACTCATCGTTTCGCCGCGACAAGTTCGCAACGAGGCGCTTTAGCTCCTCTTCACGATATCTTGATTCTTCGAGTGCCTTCTGCTGGTCGTTGACCTAGATGCTTATGAGTATAGAGGTCCTCGGTAGGGGAGTTAACAGAGCATCCACGAACCTTGGATTCCATAACCTTCAGCAGCGCGCGAGGAACCGTGACTTCGTCGCTGGTGTCTTCCTCGTCGAGGACTTCCACGCCGAGGCAGCGAATTAGAGGAGAAAGTGCCTCAACACGATTGATATCTACAATAGGCACTAGAGCTGAAAGCTTCTGTCGTTTCGCCTCGACCTCTTCAAAGTCGTCCTGCTTGCTCGACAGAACACGGTCAGCTACTCGAGAGTGCGTAAGGGCAACGCGGTGTAATACTCACGAGTTTTCGTTTCTTGGTATTGATGTCTTCCTCTTCGTCGGCGAAGCCGCGCTCCTGGGGCTGCGTGGCATCCAGATAAACATCCAAAATACTGTCGGGCAGCTCGATGGGCTCGAAGGGAAAGGGATCTGCCGGCCCTCCAAGAAGGTTCGCGAAATGCTGAGCGATTTTGTGCGGTGGTACTGTTCGTCCCATCTCGGGGTTGACTACCATCCCCCGAATCTTGGTCAGAGCAATGACGAGCGCGTTCTTCCGGTCAAGTTCGGGAATATCAGGATCCTTGTCTGTAATGCCAAGATCGAGATGTTCCAGGGAATGGGTGAGGACCAGGGAGAGGACCATGGGGTGCTTTTGCGCAGGCGTTAGTAGCGCGAGTCGCTTCGCGGCGACTGACCGTTTGAATTCGAAATCAAACCCAAAGACAAGCTCGAAATCGGACGGGTCATCCAGGAGGGCCTGGTCCGGTAATACCAGCACAATTTTAATGGGCGATGTGGCATGTCGGAATTCCATATCCTGAAGACCAGTTCGAGAAAAGGAGTAGCCTTCGGCGACTACTAAAGCCTCTAGGAAGCGTAGTAGTCGTTCAGACCGCGCTACAATAAGTACTTTCATCGGTAGCTCGCGCAAAAGGTCCAACATGTCCCAAATGAGAGCGTACTTGGCGTTCGACTCGTAGAGATACTTCTGAACCTCCTTAGGTGACATGGCATCCCAGGAAGCCGCGTCTAGTTCTGGAGGATAGTCGCAAACATCCAGGAGTTTGAGGAAGAGTGCCTCAATCTTGTGGACTGCTGATGGCTTGGGGGTTCTCAGCACCTCGTTGCTGAAAACGCTACAGAAACTCTCAATATCTGCGCGGGAGTTCATGATCATCGCATCATAGAACGGGCGCTGGTTCGCTGGGAATGGAAGGGTAACAGTAAACTCTTTTGGCTCGTTGTCTGGCAGCCCGTGCTGGGTATCGCTAGCTTCATTCTCGTCCTCGGAAATGGTCATATCCGCAGGATTATCGAGGGAGGCATACTGACGTTCAGAAAACAGCGTACTGCGATCAGGAAGGTGCCGACTGCCGGCCTCGGGTATCTCGGCAGATGTAGTGATATCCGAAGGCGCCACGGTTAGAGACTCTACTTCCTGTGACCGAATATCGCCTGGAGAAACCGCGGCTGGCACGGTGCCCTCGGCCGGTGACGTAGCGCTATCGTCCATTGGGAAATGTCCTTGGGGTAGGAGGATCCGGGGGGTTGGTCCCGATGCTTCCTCCGCAGTCTGTAGGATATCGCTAGGCGCCAATGATGAGCCCATCATGTCCGGCTGGGCGTCACCAACTTCGAAACTTAGCATCACCGGGTCATGCAGGGTTCTCAGTGGCGAGGGCTCGCCTCGGCGCGGCTCATTATCGAATTCGGGGGACCCGAGAAGAGCAGGTTCTTGGGTATCGGCCATAAAATCTTGCTGGATTTTAAGAAGCTCGTCGGTGAACCGCGACCTCTGAGGCTGTTTGTCGTCCTCCATGACTGGGGGACTCACAGAGGGTTGCCTGTTCTGTTGGTCGTCCCGTTCGTCAACTAGTTCGGCCCCAGAGACTGGACTCCTAGGTCTGGAGTGGTTCCCGCTCTGCTGTGAACGTGAGCCTAACGACGACCTCGCCCAGGAGAGATTGAGTCGCTGCGGTGGCCTGCGAAGAGCGGTCTCTGGTACGATGAAGTCCCTTGTGCTCGAACTCTCTGGGCCTGTGAGTTGCTGCGAGCTGTGCAGCAGGTTGGGCACAACCTGCGTGGCGTAGTGCAATGATCCTCGGGGTTGAGCAGAGCCGTAGTCAGCGGCACGACTATTATCAGACTGTTGCTCCTGGGTCCTTTCGATGGTATGGTCGTTGTCCAGGCTGTCCGGGACTGCGGAGTATTTATCTCCTGAATCAGTCAGACCGGCGGTGGAGGAGGTGGGTTGTGAAGGGGAGGTAAATGGAAGTTGAGTGAGAAATTGAGGCCCACTGCAGGACGAATGCGAAGTGCGGGAAAGGGTGATGGGTGGGAGGAGTTGCGTATTCGGTCGAGAGGAGTTGTGTTCGGCGCCGAGGGAGGAATGGGAGGCTATAGCCTGACTGCTGTGGGGAATGGGGAAACTATCAGGCTGACGGGATGGAATGCTTGGTTCGCTAGGTTCATCAGGGCCAGAGAAAGCAGTTCTTTCCAACTCGTGGTCTTCTCCGCTCGGTTGTCGAAGGAGATCGGGCAAGGAGTCCTGTTGCACTTCCTCCGGCTCTTGTGACGCGGCTACTTGTAGTCCTCCCTGCTCCCCTGAGGTGATGGAAGACCAACTGCCAACTGTCGAAACGGACTGAGGGAGCCCAAGTATGGCGTGAACGCTTGTGGGCGCGAGTCGGGAATCGTTGGGGGAGTCGTGGCTGAGGGACTCTTGCGAGTCGGGGATCGTACGTTGGCTGACAGTGCGATGCGAACTGTGACTAGGACTGTGACAGTGTTGACTAGAGGAGTGGGGTGGTCGTGTGTAGGGTGACGACTGGGCCGCGCCCTCCGCAGACGTTTGGGAGAGCTGGACACTGAGATAATCGGACGTGTCGAGGACCGGATCGCGGGCTAACTCTACAACAATATTTCCTCTACGGTATCGAGAAACGGGCGTGTCCCATGCCTGGCTCGACTGGGGCGGGTCGGGTCTGTCGAGGGAATCGGTCGCAGGAGAAGACGATAGTGAGAGGGCGCGCGTCAGTCGCCTTCGTTTTGGTGCTCGCTCTTCGAGCTGGAGTGATACTGCGCGCGGGAGTGCCTGGGATGAATTGCTGGCGCTGGGGCTACTGGGGCTCTCGGTGGTCGGCTCGGGTATGTCTCTACGCGGTGTTTGGGGGCGAGACGAGAAGCCTTGAAGACGGGTCGCTCTTGCCGCGGTCGTAGGGGCTCCTGATTGCCACTCAGCTATAGCAGCGGCAGTGACTTGGCTGGCTGATATCTGCAGAGAGGAGTGGTTAGTGCGCACGGGATGGTGACAGTGAAGGCGATGATAATGATAATGATAATGACAATGACATTGGCGATGACGATGGCGCAGTCGGGAATGGGAATAAGGAGGAATGCCAGCTTACCCACGATGGGTCGTATGCCTCGCCGGTTTCACGATCCGTTCCCTCCCAGTCAACTAAATATTCAAGGCGAGTTGGCGTTCGTCTCCGCTCATCTATAATCTCTCTGATGGCGTACCAGTTGTCGTCCTCGGGCGGTGGGTTCGCGGAGGGAGAGTTGGACCAGGCTAAGGATGAGGGTCTAGGTCTGGGTCTGCGGCGACGCCCGGACATGAAGCTGAGGGAGTGGTCTCACAGACTGAAATGCGAGGCTAAGGCTGTGGCAGGCTAACCACCTCGTCGCGGATGCAGACACAGAAGGGACCTGTAGTTGGCGCGAGGCTGTGAGAGCTTGGGCTAATAACGAATGGCGCGCGATATGGGGTTGTAGGGTGGGGCTGGTACTTGTACAGTGTACATTCGATATCCTATCCGGAACCTTGGCGATGTCCAAGTGCATCCTCAAATAGGTCTTAATTTCAGCAGCGGCAGTGAGAATGTTAAGGCTTGCAGCAGGATTCCATAGAGGAAGTAGGAGAGTGCAAATAGCATACGTTTATCTTACTGTTTGAAAGGTGGACTACTGGACTACAAGCAATTCACATTGGACACTCGTCTAACACCCTTCAGCTACATGGAAGTATGTCACTGGTGCATGCCATCACCTTTGTTTCCTTTCAGAGTGAACATTATCAGGATGCAAGCCACAACCCCACTAGAGTACCCCATCAGCAGGCGTTCCGGGGATATATGCCAGAATATTGCTGTGCGTAAGACTTTAACTAACATATTGTAGGCAAGAGATTTGAGCTGTTACCTGTCAATAGCGGGGACAGTGCTCCTTAGGCGAGTGTAAGGGAAGCTTAGTTAGGTATGAATGAGGAAAATGTACTTGTACATCGCCATCACGTGATGGCTTCTAGACCATCGTCTTGGACTCGGAGGCAAGTCCACCCAAGGCCGGCTATTAATACATGCTTGCTCTCCACAATAGTAATGGCAGCCACCTCGATGAGATGGCTTTCCTTGTACCTGTATACGGCGGAAGTTGAGCGACCGTTATAATCCCCATAGTCCCGACCCTTTCCCCATTCTTTGAAGTCTGTCCGCCAGCTTGTACCCACCCGCCCTCCTCCACCTACTCGGACGACTGCGACCGCAGCTCCATCGTTTCCGCTTCCTATCGCGACCTATCCATCCAAGATCTCAGGCTTCCACCACCGCCGTGGCAAGCCCCGACTGGTAACTTTGGGACGCGTTTCCAGCAACCAGGACACTGTCCTTACGATAACCGCGCCGCCGAGTCGCCCCGATCACCTCCGCATCACGATCCGACCCACGACTTGCTCCGGAAGCAGCGCCCTCTCATGAGCTCGCTGCTATGACCTTTCGAGGCACCATGCCCTCGGGGCCTCCTTTTAACGGCCAGCAGCCGCCTCAAGCTGCATACCAGCAGATGTACGGAAACTTGCCCCAAGCTGGAACGCCTGGGACGCAGTACCCCGATGGATCATTCTCCATGGGCAACCTCGTCCCCCAGGGACATCACCCCCAGCAACTGCCCCATGCCCAGCAGCAGCAGCACCAATATTACCAGCACCAACCACAGCAACACCTCCAAGGCTACTATGGTGCGAATATGGCGGACGTGAACGGGAATGTGCATGCGCCATCACAGATGGCTTCCTTCCATAACATCTATGCCTCGCCGGTTCCTCATCAGCAGCAGGCGCAAATGCCGCAACAGCACCGGCAACACCAACCGTCGAATATACCACAGTTTGACGGTCAATCGCAATCCCACCTCATCGGCCAGCATGTTCCTACCTACCACACTCACCAGACACTTCACCCGCAGCAGCAGCAACAGTACCGGCAACAGCTTCAGCAGCAGCAGCAGCAGCATCATCAACATCAACAACAACAACAACAGCAGCAGTACCAGCAGCAGCAGCGGCGAATTCAACAGGCACAGCAACTCCCGCAGGCACTGCACTATCCACCGTCTCCGGCGCCCCATCCATCCGCTTCTCCGGTCATACCGCAAGCGCCGACAGCTCGACCCTCGCCTGCCGGCTCAACGATTCAAGTGGCTTCGCCGCGAGTCGCAGCGTCGCCTCGGCCGTCCATACACGCCCCCCCGCCCGCTATACAATCGAGACCTACGCCCCCGGCAGCGGGTTCTCCGGCAACCTATGGTGGCCATTTCCCTTCGCCATACACTGAGACCCAGCCGCGACCGCTACCCAGCCCAAAGCCTGGAGTGAGCATTTCGCCCGCGTTATCCGCCCGGTCCTCGAGTATATCGAAGAGATCACCTTCGGTTTCCGGTCGCACGCTCCTTGCTGACCCGAACTCCGTCCTTGTTTGTGTCGCCGAAGAGTGTTTTGGTAAGGCGCGCGGAAGTCTACAAGACGTGGTCTCGTCGCCCTCCGGGGGGGCAGTGGACGAGTACCAGAAGTTGATTGCAACGGGCCTCGCATGTCTCGAGACAGCGCTACTGAGCAGTCGACTTACGCCGAGGCAAGAGGCCAAGGTACGACTACGATACGCTTCCATCTTGTACGAGGACACCGAGAGCCTGATGGAGGCCGAAACGGCTCTGTCTAAAGGAATCAAGCTCTGCGACAAGGTTTGTTACTAGTCATCCGCGATCACCCTTAATCGGAGGTTTGCTGACAGGGGGTTCGGTGACTGCAGCATCGTTTTCTCGATCTCAAGTACGCCATGTCATACTTGCAGGCGAAGCTCCTATTCCAGAGAGGGCACGCAAAGGGCGCCACCCGCGCGGCGGATAAGCAACTTACCGACATATCGTGAGTCTCGTCGCTCAACTGGCCCGACTGCGAATTGCCGGTTTTCCCAATTGCTGACACCACTGTTTCCCTTAGATCGCGCCACGTTCACTGGATGTACGCATTTAGATTTCTGAAGGCCTCGTTTTATCTACAGTCCGGCATGTCCGCAGAGGGACCGGCGGTGGAGAATCTCCGTTCCATATCAACCTTTGCCCACGGCCGTGGTGACTATGCGCTAGAAGCCTTCGCAGCATTACTGGAGGGCCTAGCGCTCTTGAAAACCAGCCGCGAGGACACACTAGACAGGCTGCACGAGTGCATCGCGAGGGCCTCCAAATACCAGCTCGACCCTCTTTTGCGGATTCCGCAGGTGGACATTCTCATCCTCCTATTGGACTTGGCATGCAGCATGCAGCAAAAGAACCCTGACGTCATGATCCAAAAGCTGCAGGCGCTACAAAATCGAATGGACGAGGCTTCAGACTGGCAGACATCGGCGGCTTCGCTCTTGTTGCCCATCAAGAAGCAAACGGGCATGCAACCGATTAGCGAAGACACGGCGGCAATTATCCGGCCCGGCAATGCGGACGAGGCTAGTGACTATCTAGTTCTGTCGTATGTGGCCAAGGCGGAGCTGTACATTCTAGTGTAAGTATTCTACCTCAAGAGCATCTCCAGCCTAGGTCTTGGCCGAGGATGACCTGCTAACATGTCATGCTAGTATGACCCTGAGCGGGTTGGCTTTTGTTTCCAAGTCAACGGGTGGTGTCCACAGGACGCTCGATTTCTGGGGTGAAGCGTTGGACACGCTTGCACGATGTACGTACTCCCTGCTTCTTGTATTTGCGAAGTGCCAGCGGCCTCCCCCGAGGCCACCAATTCATTCGTCGTGTGACTGACGCGACCAAATAGGGAATAAAGAGAGAGGCGCGATTACTGCGGGCCCTCTACCCTCACTGCAGGACGCGGTCCGCAGAGCGAGCTGGAGAAATGAGGTTCACTGCTACCTCCACATCCTCATGGGACTTTATTTGGCGACCCAGAGTAGATGGGGGAAGGTAAAAGAGAGCCTAGACCGGGTCAGAGAAGCAACGACGGAATCCACGAATGGCGTGATAGATTTGCTCGCTCTGTACCTGTCGGGCGTGTATTTCCAGGGGACGGGCGACCTTGACAAGGCGATGTCAATATTCAGCGACGCGCGATTCGAACCGCAAGACACAATGATCCAGCAACGGAGTATGCAACTCGACATATCCCTACTGGCGGCGATGAACCGTCTCTGGATCATGGAGCACCCGCGATTCCAGAACATGGCGGAATCGACGCGGCTCTTTGAGCGGATTCGGCCCCTCTGCCAAGACCACCACGACGTGGACATCCAGACAGCCTACAACATCATCCTCGCCACGATAACGGTGCACCCGCCCCCCGCCATCCAGCAGGTCAAGAACAGCATGTACACGGCGCTCAGCACGTCGAAGAAGGCCGGCAACACGCACTTCCTCGCTATCTCCCTCAACATCATGCGGTGCAGGCTCTTCGAGCACGTGGTGGGCGAGCAGGCGCTCAAGAGCGCCAAGGCGGCGTCGACGCAGGCGAGGAGGAACGGCAACATGCTGTGGATGAGCGTCGCGGACGGGATGCTGGCGCACTCTCACGACGTACAGGGGCACGTGGAGGAGGCGAGGACGGCGAATACCTCGGCGACGGGGTTCGCGGCGAGGGCGCTGTGTGCTACGAATCCGTAGGGGTTCGGGGAGCGGCTCGGGGTGTGATGGTCTTTGTTTATGTTTTATGCGACCATTTGCGCTAGTCCTTGGGAGGGGGTAAGTAAGGAATGGGGCGTTGTTTGGGGGTTAATGCCCGTTTTTAGGGGGCTTTCTTTTCTTTTTTTCACCGGGTTTCTGATGGAGGTGTATACTTATAGGATCGGGCATTGGGAGGGGAGTCTAAGGGGTGTTCGCGATGGCTATTTCCGCGCAATGTATGTGAGCCGGTGTACCGCATGTGTGAACTGGCGGTGGCTTTTTTAAGACGGACGAGGGAGGTGGTATGGAGGTTCACACGGACGATATACCCTTGGGGATGAAGGTGTTTGATTGATCGAAGGCGTATTGGGTGGTCTATTTAGTGCCTACGAGTAGAGCTCATGGTAAGGTGGTTTCAAAATAGAAACTCTGTCCCGTTCTCTTTCTACCCCCGAGTCGCCGCGAGAGTTATGACTGGTAGGAAGTATATAATCTAGCTGCTTGGAGATGACATTTCTCAACCGGAGCGGAGGCCGAAATTCCAAGCACCAGATCTATACGTACTCGTATAGTCGGGAGTTGAAGTATGGTGAGAAGAAAACCTTGTAGGCTCCTTGTAGGCAATGCTGAATTCTCAAGGTCGTCAAAGGGCATGCGGTACCAGGGGAGGTGGGTGTATGTGTATTAGTAGTGCTTATTTAGTATTTGCAAAAGACACACATACTAATACGACTACTCGTGCATCTCTTCATGGGGGTAGAAGTGTCATCCCGTACGTCATGTGTCACTCATCTGTACGAGCACTAACAAATGGTTTTAGTCTTAGTCTTAGGCTGTTTTACCAGGTGCTGCATGGTAGTTACATGGCTTAGTGTGGGTGACTGTCGCCCCCTACCAAACGCGGTAAGGTAAGCGACAAGCGCGCGCCTTGGTTTGCCATCCCGATTTTTTTTTTATTTCTCCCGTCGACTTTTAGCTCCTGAACGATTTACATGAATGCTCCCACCACCACCCCGCGACAAACCCAGACAATGGTCTCTCGCAAGAAAGTCTGAGGCTCCCTTTCCACCGAGACGAAGTCAAAGGGCACCTAAGATCCACGACACACGATCCATGATCCACGAAAGTCACACGACAAGAGCACAACCTCCCTCCCGGCCGTCCTCCTCCCCGAGATGCTCCGCCTCCGGTGCGCGAGAAGAAAGCTTCCCCTCCTCCGAGCCGCGGCCGGCGACCTCCGCGCATGCGCCTGCAACCTCACGCTACCTTATCCGAGGTCAGGACGTATTCCTCGGGCAGCTACTGCGGTAGCGTCTCAGCGGAGATGGTTCAGCGAATCGTCCTCGTACCATGCCGGGAAAAATTCAAAGACGAAGCAGGCGGGGGGGCTAGAGCTGCGCGACTCGGAGGACTTTGAGCCAACCCTCGCGCAGGCCTCGACCTCCGAGGTGATGGATGCAGATACCACGTCGAAGCTCGAAGAATACTTCAACCAGGCGACACAGGAGACGGTGGCTTCGCCAGCGGAACCCGCCGATGCACAGGCGAGTCCGCCCAGGTCTTCTTCGGCCAAATCGCACTCAGCGAAGCGTACGAAGGCCGCGCGAGCCACCCAGGACCTGAGACAGCGCCTAGCTAGTGACGTGAAAAAGGAGACCGCGAAGAAGGGGGTCGCGAAGAAGGCCAAGGCGGGAGAGAGCGAGGGCGGGAAACCCAAGCCCAAACAGCATTCAAAGCACGACCCGAAACAGGCGACGCATGTGAAAAAGGCGACGCAGCCGAAAAAGGCGGCGCAACCGAAAAAGGCGACAGGAGCGAAATGGGTGGCGGGCGCGACGGGGCTAGCGGCAGGCTTGAAGAAGGGTATTACCACCGACACGCCCGCCCCCAAGACACGGACGAGAAAGGCGCCCGACGAGGGTCTGAAGGTCCATACCGTCGACGCACCAGACTTAGAGCTAACCCCCATCCCGCACCCGACTCTGCCCGTCCCCAGGCTGTCGTACAACCTCGACCGCTGCCTGTTCAAGCCGGGAGTCTACCCCCTCCAGGACCCCCGGACCCGGGTGTTCAACTTCGACCCCTACCTCGCGTCCATAATGCCCATCAACGAGTTCGACTTTTCGGCGATCAAGACCTTCGTCAGCTCCTCGGAGGACCCGACCCTCATCGACCTCACGGCCAAGCTCAAGAAGAAGTACAGCGGCTCCACGTCGAGTATGACCTCGATGCTGTCGCACTTCCACTACCTCCTCTCCTCCTGGCGCCCCATCAACGCCGCCCAGATGTCCAAGGCCTTCCGGCCGTCCAGCAACACCTTCACCAGGATACTCCGCGCGCCCGCCGCGACCTACCTCCGCCGCAGGAGCGGCATCTACGCCGTCGACGCCGACAAGCAGTTCGACTCGTCTAGCATCCTCAGCATGCTGGGGAAGTCCATGGAGAAGCTCCTCACCCTGCCCAAGGAGGAGTACGAGCTGTTCCGCCGCTCCAAGTCGGACCAACTCACCGAGGAGCAGCGGAACGCCGAGGAGGGCTTCCACTACACCACCATGGGCGACTTCATATTGCGCTCGCAGCTCGACGCCCACGACCCCAGGCTCCCCGGGGAGGGCATGTTCGACCTCAAGACTCGCGCCGTGCTGTCCATCCGCATGGACGTCAAGGACTACCACAAGGGCACCGACTATGAGATCCGCACCAACTTTGGCGAGTTCGAATCCTTCGAGCGCGAGTACTACGACATGATCCGGGCGGCCTTCCTCAAGTACTCGCTCCAGGTGCGCATGGGCCGCATGGATGGCATCTTCGTCGCCTTCCACAACACGCGCCGCATCTTCGGCTTCCAGTACATCCCGCTCGAGGAGATGGACCTGGCGCTACACGGCACGACCGACACGCGCCTCGGGGACCAGGAGTTCAAGCTCAGCCTGCACCTCCTCAACGACCTGATGGACCGCGCGACGAAGCGGTTCCCAGACCAGCCGCTAAGGATACACGTGGAGACGAGGCCGACGAACCCGCCGAAGCTGTTCTTCTTCGCGAAGCCCGTCACCGAGGAGAATATCCAGGAGGCGCAGAAGATGCCTCGGTCAGAGGTCGAGAGGTTGGAGAAGGAGCTAATGGGGCTCGCCGAGAAGGAGGCCGCCGCTGAGGAAGCCGTGCAGGAGGAGGCCGACGTCCCGTATAGCGACGAGGATGAGCCGAGGTACTCGAGCGCTCTGGCCTTCACCATGTGGGAGGAGATCAAGATGAAGGTCGAGGAGGCGGCGGAGAGCGACGAGCTGGGAGCGGGCTATGTGCGGGCGAGTGTTGAGGAGGCGCTCAAGGAGATGGGCCTTCTCGAGGACAAAACGGCCGAGGAGGCGCGCGCGCATGTCGATGAACTTCTGGAGGTGCTGGCGGACGGTGAGGACGGCGAATTCGAAGCCGAAGTCATGGCGGGCGGCGAGGGCGGCGACTTGGAGACCCTGACGGCTGGCGAGTCCGAAGCGCCTGGTGAGACTTCCAAATTATCCGAGGAGTCGCGGGGCGTCGAGGACAAGATCAGCGAGACAGAGCCGGTCGAGTCTCGAGATGGCCGGGAAGTATCCAGCCTTAAAGACCTATTTAATCGCCTCACTGGGCGGGCTAGCGCTGAGCAGGATCCGGATAGTGTGGAAGCTGAGTCTGCAAAAGCTCAGGACGGCATCGAGGCTGCCAAGTCCCAGGATAGTGTGGAGGAATCTACCGAGTCCCAGGATGGCATGGAGTCTGCTGAGCCTGAAGATGGTCAGGAGGCATCTACCAGCCTCAAGGATCTGATCGTGCGCCTCGCCGAGCAGGCCGGCGTCGGTCGGGCGGCGGACGACATGGGCGTCGCGGATGAGAAGCCCCTTGGACTCCAAAGATTCGAGGAGGTCCTCTCCGAGCTCGCGGCAGAGTCCGCAGTCGGCGACCAGGACGCCAACGCCGCCGCCGAGTCCGGGGGGCCTAGGGAGGTCGTCGAGGGCGACGAGGATGTGCTGGGCCTGGTCCTCCGGGCGCGCAACAAGGTGGACGGGCAGTACGTCGCCCGGCCGGGCGCCCTGAAGGAGGGCAGCAAGTGGACCGTGGAGTACACCGTGCAGACGCTGGACGCGGATCGGGCGGCCAAGACCTATTCGGCCATCAAGAAGCGGAGGCGGGCGGAACTGTTCCAGGAGGAGGACAAGAGCGACCTGTGGCACAGCCTGTTCGGGAGCGCGCTCCCGCGGGCGACCAGGAGGGGGAGGGAGTACAGGCTGAAGGAGAGCAGGGAGAGCATGGGCAAGCCCGTGTATATTGTCGGGGAGAAGGAGGGGAAGAAGTGGGAGGACGTGTTTGGGAAGAGCACGTGAGGTGTGAGGGTGGCCCAGAGCGAAGCCTGGGAGTGTCTTGTCTTGTTATGTAGGATACGGAAGAGGCTCATGCTGACATGCCCTGTCATTTCTTCTCCTCTCGGTTTGTGGGGTCGAAACAACTGTATATTATCTTGGTGTATATTATCTTGGGCTGTATAGAGTGGGAGTGTATAGAATATCGTTTGCTTTTGAGTCTCGCTGCCCATGACCCATCCCCACTGCATCTGGAATCTCGAGAGATGGTTGAAAGCGAAACCAAGGTGTGTCCCGTCAAGGAAGGGAGAGGAGAGGAGAGGGAGATCCGGAATACACACATGTGTGTCTTGTTTAACCTGCATTTTCAGTCTTCTCTCACCAAGCTAGAAGTGCTCCTTTTTCGGTATGTTACACGCATTACACAGGCTTGTAGATGTTTATTGGTCTCATATCCACTCTAGAGACAGACTGATCTTGTCAGGGTTGTGCGCTTTTCTTCTATCTCGATCTATTCTTGTGAATGCCCCAGTGCCCACTATCAGCCAAACGCTCTTCTAGGGTCGCACAGCTCCTTTTTACCTTATGCCGGATAAACTAGGCAGGAGCAGCATGCTTTGATACCACTCTTTCACTCAAGTTCTTGTAGGATGGGACGTAGTTGTTTGATGGCTCCATATTCACTTCGCTTGACAGATCAGGCCCCAGTTCTGCTCCCATCATGATGCTGGTCCAGTGCCCACATGAAAGCACAGGTACGGTTTGATACCAAGGTAGAGGTCCCAGTTCGATGATGGGGTTCTCCAGTAAATTGTAAGGAAGGAGCTGTTCTGTTCGTACTTCATGAGGCAGGACCTACCCTATTCTAGTGCTTTACGAGGCAAGGAGCTGCTCTAATATCAAATAAGGAAGGAGCTGTTCCAGTACTTCACGAGGCAGAAACTGTTCCAGTGTCGAATATGGAAGGAGCAAGAAGAGAGTTCTTATTAATCGGTAAAGGCACAGTCAACTATAAAGCACCCTCGCCCTGACCTGAGATTCCATTCCCTCCTTCCTACTTCCTAATTCCTCTTCAACAACTTTCACAAGTCCCAAGTCCCAGACAACAAATCCCAATCACAACTCAACAACAAATCAACAACCTCTTCGAACCAACAACCTGAATAACAATCACCATGCGTGTGAGTGTGATTTCTGCTGTCACCGTGTTGGCCCTTGGTGCTCAAGTAAGTATTATCTCCATTCTCTTTACTCTCCATTGTTGTTGCTTTCTCTATTTTCTCTTCATATCCTTTTCGACCAGTGTCCAGAACCACTTGTGTTGCCTTTTATGTTGCATTCCATACCCTTCACAGGGATGACTTCCCTCTCTAAGTGGAGTCTCCTTCTACCAACGAAGCTCCCAAACCCTGGGGCAAGACATAGCTCTGCTAGCGCTTTCCTCTTTGAAACTTCTCTCTTCAAACCGGAGGCATAACTAACCCAACCCGCCCACAGGGCACCTTGGCCGGCGCCATCTCCAACCCGGAGCCTCGGGAGCTGTCCGTGGCTGAGGAATTGGAAGCCGAGGGCTTCACCATCCACCAAGCCCAGTTCACGGGTGACTTTGGCCCCAACGGGGAGTCCATGACCCTCAATGGCACCATCCAGGAAGTGATGGCCCAAGCTGAGAAAATGCAGCCCGGCTTCACGGACAAGATCCACGGCTTGATCGCCGACCGCCACCACGGGACCGCTGGCCGCTCGGACAGTCGCGGACCCCCCGTCGACAACAACCGCGACGACAGTTGGAAGACCCGTCTCGTCGGCACCAAGGACTGCGGCTTGGGCGATTGGACCTACGAGAATTTCATCCTCGAGGGCATCGACTACCTCAACGTCGTTCCCACGGGCAAGTCCCGCCTCGAGTCTTACGGTTGTCACCGGATCAGCTGCTCCGACCACTCGGCCATCTACCAGTGCTGGGAGCCGTTCCAGGGCGCCCCCGATGTGTACGAGAAGGACTGGGCTTACGTCGCCGACTACGCCGAGGGCATCGTCCGCGAGTGGTGCCCCACGAAGGACAACATCGGCACCAACGCCTATAAGATCAAGGGCGTCCGCGGCAAGGTCTGGGACCCCAAGGGTATGGCCATCCACGTCCGCAAGGACAAGTGTTAGACGGGGCGCGAAACCGCGCTTTCACTTTCGAGACTCGGCTTGATTCCCGACGGGTTTTTGGTTTGGTGATTTTTGGAAGGGGGCGTTTTGGAGGCGAGGATTTTTTTTTGGGAGAGAGACGTCTTGGAGAGGGGGGATTCTAGTCAGGAGGGAGTTTTGGAAGGAAGGAGGGAAGACTAGGGGATGGTCTGATGTGAGGCCCATTTTGGAAGTAGGATTTTTGCCCTCTTCACAGTTAGTTCATGCAGTCTTTCTTGATAATAAAGACTTGATATACCGCACTTGAGTTGTCGCCCTGGTCGTAGTACTTGCTTTCCACTAAGGCCAATAATTCCCCAATCGATGCTTATAACGACAACTTGAGTGATACGAGTAAACCGGGATGAAGCACTTGATGATGCATGGCGGGGTGTAGGGCGACGTGGTGGGGCAGGAGTAGGTGACGTTGAACCTGCAGCTCTGATTGGGTTCCTATTGCGCACCCATGATTGGCCAAAAATAATTAGGTCCCCACCCACGTTCCCCGTACCCCTGCACCCCGTTTACAAGGCTAATAGGACGCGAGCTTCAGCTTCGTGGCCTCACCAGGAACGACGTCAAGCTCCCACCACCTTACCACCTCCTCCCGCCACCACCCAGCACCCCGATTCCATGTGGTGACCCACACCCTCATTCTCTCCCCCATTCTCTTCTTTCCTCGGTGGTTTAGCTTCAGTTTTGGCTATATAGCTGAACGTCAATTACGTTCCTCCTCCTCCCTTCTTAACACCGGACAAAGGTCAAATCCACCTACAGACAGACCGACCCTCGAGGCCCCCCGCGCCGCCCACCATGCATAACGCCCTTACGCGGGTGCAGAACACCTTTGGCCTGTTCACCACGACGGCCTTCATCGTCGGCATCCTAGTAGCGCTATCCGACTTTATCGCGCCTAGGACCCCCAGCGGAGTGATCAAGCCCAATGAGCTCAAAGTGTGCGTGTCTGCCTCCATTCTTCCTCCCTCTCCTCTCCTCCGGCCCTCCTCACTCTCACCCTTACCCTCGTCCCCTTACGACACAGAACTAACAGGACGAAACTACCCTCGCGCAGAGTCATGGGCCGACCCCACTACTACTCCCCGAAGAAGGAGGAGCACGCCTCCATCCGCTTCTCCCTCGACGCCGACCTCTCCTCCCTCTTCAACTGGAACACGAAGCAGGTCTTCGTCTACGTGACCGCCGAGTGGCCCGAGTCGGACGGCAGCGACGTGATGAACAGCGTCGTGATATGGGACTCCATCATCACCGCCCCGAGCTCCGACCACCTCTCCAACGTGGGTCCCGCGACCATGAAGAAGCTGAAGAGGAGTGCGGAGGGCAAGAGCATCGATCCGTCTCGGTATGTCTGTTCCCATTTCCAAACCCCCTCTCAAGAGTCAACCAGAGAATGGGCCCCAACTAACACGGCAACCACCCGAACCAGCGGCCTCCTGAAGCTCAAGAACCAGAGGCCAAAGTACCAGGTCACCCACCCCTCAGGCAAGATCGCGAACCTCGAGAACGTGAAGCTGAGGCTGCACTACAGCGTCCAGCCCTGGGTCGGCATCCTGACCTGGAACCAGGATAGCGACCTCTTCAAGTGGAGCGCCCTGAAGGGTGCCGTTAGCAAGGCCTTCAGCCTCCCGTCTGTCAAGGCAAAGAACTGAACTTTGCCCCCCCCCCCCCTTTTATGTCGTCACTTTTTCTCTAGCCTCTTTTTATTTTCACTGGGTCTTTGGGAAGGCGTGGTAAAAAATGGAACACGGAATTTCAATTAGGACTGCTGAAAGTAAATATTGGACAAAGTCCTTCGTAGGCGTGAGAAGCTGGGACTGCGTCTAACCGCTTCGCCGCACGTAGTGCTCTGCGTTCTCAGAGGCTTATACAAACCGGTATAGTGGGCGCGAGATGGTCTGTTCTGCGTGTGTGCCAATTTTACGGGGAAACTAGAAACGCAAAGCGCAGAATTCAATGAAGTTGGCACGCTCCAGCTAACACAAGCGGTGTGGTCAGAAGAGAGGTAAAACGACCCCGCCATCTACAGGCCGGCCCAGAAAGGAATTCGTGACGCTACATGACGGTTTCACGTCTCATAGTACGAGAACAGTGATCCCGAATCTAATGTACAAGAGATTACAATCTGTACGAAGCGCCCCATCTCGGCCTAGTAGAAGAATCCTAGGCACCCCTAGGCCGCAGGACTCCCATTAGGCACTCCTCCCCTACCACCCCTAGGAGACGCCCTCCCCCTCGGTCCACCGCGACCACGGCCCCTCCCCCTGCCGTGCTGGCCTCCCGTGGCATTGAGGCTCGCCGGCGGCGGCACACGCGCATACTGTCCCTCTCCAGCGGGCGTGACCGAGGGCGATGCCCCGTCCGTCCCCTGCGGACCGACGTTGGGCCTGCCGCCCCGACCCCTCCCGCCGCCGTTGGCGCCGCGGGATGGTCCTCCGCGGGGAGCATGACCTCCCTGCTGTTGGGGAGGTCCCTGATGCGGGCTTGGAGAGTTTCCAGGATGAGGCCTGTAGGCGAGATTATTTTGCCCATGCTGCTGGCCGCGACCCCTTCCTCGGCCATTGACCGCCCCCCGCCACGTTCCCCGGAGCGGGCCCGGCGGCGGTGCATCTCGGTACTGTGGCATGCCGGTTGTAGCCTCGGAGCTCGTGGTAAGCGCCGGCACCGGCTTGACGGAGTTCCGACCGAGCGCCGCCTTTGAGCCCGACACAACCTGCTTGTTCGACGTGTTGAGCACGGATGAGGCCGAGACGGTCTGTCCTCGGAACGGGGGCGTGCGGCCGCCGAGCGTGTTCCCGCTCATGAAGGTCTGGTCCCAGACAATGTCGAGCAGGAGGGCGGTAGCCGTGCGAGAGATCCCCACGACCGTACCCCTGATCCCCAGGGGGACCTTGCCCGCGGCGGAGACGTACGTGACGCGGTCTCCGAGGGCGAACTTCTGGTTGTTCAGGAGTAGCTCGATATCAGACGGCTTCAGAATCGCCGTCCTCGGCACCCCCTTCATCGCCTTCATTATCGGGTCCTTGGCGAGGTCCAGTGCCTTCTCGCCAACGGCCGCAAGGCCCCCCACAACCTCCGAGTCCAGCTGTTCCGCTTCTAGGGGGACCCGCTCCAGCTTGTTAACGCCCTGCTGCTTGAGCCACGCCCCGATCTCCTTGATCCTGGTACCCGGCGCCTTCTCGTCGGGCCACAGGTCGGTCTCGGACACATCACTCCTGACGGCGACCCTGTGCATCGCGGCGAAGAAGTCCGGGAATGTGACCATGAAGTTCGCAATCAGCTGGATGGCCGTGTTACTGAACTCCCAGCCTGACGACGACTTCTGCGAGTATCCCAGGACCTTCTGGCCCTTGCCAGCGAACTTGAGGTTCAGCCCCAGGTTGACCTTCAACCCGCCAATGGTGTTGACCTGGTACGAGGACGTGATCTTGCTGAGAACGAGGGCGTCTATACCTAGCCTCTTCGCCACGGCGTATGAGGGCACGTAGCGGTTGCTGAGGGACGCCTCGTGGATGATCTGCTTGGCGAAGTCCGGCTCCTTGTGCCGCTGCACTGACAGGTTGATTTCCGCCTTGTTGTTCGAGTGCCCCGTCACCACTAGCGGGCGCCCAAAGCCGTATTCACCTAAGAAGAACCCCTGGGTGCCGATCGGGAACTCCTCCTCGATGGGAACCGCTGCTTTCTCGATGAAGCGTTCGTCTTGGTTGATGACATCATCCACAATGGTCTGGGTCGAATAGATGCTCCTGAGGCTGGGGTTTTCGCCGTATTCCTTGATAAGCGCACCGGCCTCCGTCTTCACGAGACCCTTCAGCATATGGACGTAAACTAGACACTCCACAGTGCCAATGGTGATGCCGAGCCGCCTGGCATGCCAGTTCTCAATGTAGTTTGCCTCCTTGGCGAATTCGTCAATCTCCTTGGGGGTACGGTTGGTTTGGATGACGCTCTTTCCATCAGGTCCGAGCTCGTAGTTGAAGTGGGAGTCCGACACCTTGATAATCTTCGCCTCCTGGAGGAAGGGGTAGCCAACGAAGCATTTCTGGCCCAGTCTTTGTTTCCCGTACTCGACATTGGCCCTCGCTTCTGAGTCCAAGAGTGTGATGATCATGCTGGGATTCCTGCTCTCGGATTGGAAAACATTGATGCCGTACCCCGACACCAAGGCGCCCTCGTACGGTAGGGTGTGCAGGGTCGGGAATCCGGCCAAAGCCTCATCGTTCAGCTTTGCGCCCTCGACGAGGCCGGGCCTGTACTCAAGACCTTCGGTATCGGGCATGTCAAAGATGTTCTCGACGCAGTGACAAGAAGGCAAGTCCGGGAATACGCCCACCATTGACGACGGGTAAACAAAATTGACGTCCGCCGAGTAGGTGAACTTGAGTGCGACGCCAAACTGGTTTCGGTCATCCTCATCCTTCGATAGGAGCTTGTTCTTCGGCTCCATTGCTGCCAGCAACCTGGCTTCATCGATGAAGGGGATTTTGACCACGGCCTCCCAGTCCATCTTCTTCCCGTTCATATCCAACTCAAAGTCCCTAGGGTAAAAGTCGAAGATTGGAGAATTGGGATCCGTCATTAGATCCCAGTATACCTTGGGCACAATGGACTTGCTGCGGTCGGGCAATACTCCCATCAGTTGCTCATAGGGCTTGAACGGCACGCCCTTTTTGAAGTTTAGGTTTGCGCCGAGGCCCTTGACGACATCTGCGATTCCATATTAGCATGACCGTCTGGGATCTTGGGAGCTCCTGAGAGGGATAAGAGGAGATTGGACATACCCGAGGTGAGAGGAGAGTAGTGGTATCTGTAGAACCACGGCCAGGAAGCGATGCCGCGGTAGTAGTAGTACAGTACCCACTGGAGCCCTTCGACGTAGTTCTCACAGAGCTTGACGAGCTCTGTGTC
This sequence comes from Cephalotrichum gorgonifer, assembly GCA_900312665.1. Taxonomy (NCBI): domain Eukaryota; kingdom Fungi; phylum Ascomycota; class Sordariomycetes; order Microascales; family Microascaceae; genus Cephalotrichum; species Cephalotrichum gorgonifer. Next base: position 3,862,934 of record ONZQ02000001.1, read on the forward strand.
GTACGACTCGAGAGGCCACTCGAATTTCTGTAAATAGTACTTGGCTTTCCAGGCCTTGTACTTGTCCTGGTAAGTCTTTTCGTAGTTGGCCTGGGCCAGCTCCGAGGAAACGTCAACCACCATTGCTCGATCGTACTGCTTGACAACTCGGAAAACAGCAACATTCGCTTCTTCGTCGTCGTCGTCCTCCTCGTCCTCTGCGTCGCTGCTCTTAGCAGGAAACTGAATGACAAGGTTCCGCTTGCCATCGTCGTCCTCTTGCGTGGACCACTGAAGGCGGAGGGTTTCAGCAAGTGTCGTAACGAAATGACGGTCTTCCGCATTCAGACCCGAGCCAAGATCCAGCTGTTTTGAGGACCTATTGCTGATGAAGGGCTTAATCTTCTTCTTCCAAAGCTCCTTCTGCGAACTGGTGATAACCAATTGACCCTTTGACGTCTTCTTCTTGGTGCCAAGATTCCCGAGGTCGTCCTCCATCTTCTTGGCCTGGAACCACTTCTCGTTTGAGACCTCGTCCTCAAAATGATCCGCCTCTGACCGGGAGAGCTCGTTCAGTAGCACCTGAAGGCGTGGCAGGTTGATAACCCCGCGCTCGTTTAGGTAGCCCTCACATTGGGGCAGGACCTTTTTGTAGAGGCCAAACATGTGCGCCAATGCGCCCTCGTTGATATGAAGCCATGGGAGGTTGGGCAGGAAATCGTTTCCAACAAAGAAGGCCATGAGGATAAAATCGTCGATGACATTCTCGAGGTCGAAGGGGAAGCTCAAGGCGCCATCGGCCTTGAGTTCCTGGAACTCCAATTCCAAGTACTCGCGCACAATACACAAGTGTAAAAGATAAAAGTTCTGGTGCTCCAACTCCTTAGACTTGGTCTTGGAGGCGCGGCCAAAGGTGACCTCTTCTCGGAGGAGACAGAAATGAGGATCATGGCTGAGCAGCCCCAGCATGATAAGATCTGCGTCCAGTCCGTAGAGGCAGTGGCGGATATCCGGGCTGTAATCCGGCTGGGCTTTCGCATTCCGGATGTACTCCATGATCTTGTGCTCACCCTCTCCAGGAACCTCGTGGCCAGATAGAATGACTTCACACTGCTGCCAATCGGTGTCCTCGGACACCTTCTTGTTAATGAAGTACTTGAGCTGGTGGCTTAGTTTGGCCATGAACGCGGTTCCTAAGGCTCGAGTTAGCTAACAAAGTAGACATTGTTGGTGGTGGACAGGACATACCCGGCGTGATACAGTTGCTGTCAAAAGGAGGCTCTTTTGGCAGCTCAACGCCCTCTTTTATGGCCTTTTCCTGGGCCTGTTCAACTTCTAGCGCGGTCCTAAACCTCCGGGCTCTCTGTTGGTTCATCTTTGCGCGGGGGGCAACGCCATCGATGGCCATGTAGAACACTTGCTTGGGCTTAATCTTCCCAAATAAGTGCTCGATATAGTTGAAAATGCGAATGAACATCTCCTCTTCGCTGAGACGGAAGCTGACATCCTCACCAGCATCTTTGTGGGTACAGTTGTGGATGATTCCATTCATGTCAAGCTAATCAAGAATGACGAGGTTAGAGACGGGTTTGTTGGGCTGGCCACGAGTACACGGGTGACGCGTTCAGGGAGGGTCCATACGTATAGGCAATCAAACTCAGGGATTCGGTTCTCGGCGATGAGCTGCGAGATGCCCGGATACCGCTCCGAGATCCATCGGAAGAACTTGGGTACACTAGACCGCGCGCGCACATTAGCTCCTGGATGATCGACCTTCGGAAGCGGATGGAAACATACCCCATGATGGCTCCTGGGCGCGTATGGATTTGTGTGGGTGTGGGTGTGTGCGGGCGACCTGTCTAGACTTGATCGCAGAGCAAATGAGAAGCTGGGGAGTAGGCGACACTCGTTGAGAGAGGAGGCGGCGGAGAGAATGGTCGTAGAGAAGCGAAATGTTGATAGAAGTCGATATCAGATCAGAGGAAATAAATCATGAAGCGGTCGCTGGCAATGCTTCCTTTTCTAAAGGTGGCAAGTAGAAACGGCTTTTGGTCGTTAGATCCAGGCGCAGTCGCGCGGCGTGATGACTCTTCGGTCAGATCTAGATGCGATGACACCAAGTATGAAAGGATACTGAGCTCGGGCTCCCCAGTCATAAAAGAGGTCTATACCAGTATTGGACCCTGTAGAAGCTTAGGAAAAAAAGATTCGATGGATCGTCGGTGATGCGGTCCAGGTATGCTTCGGAGGCCTTTCGCATCAAGCTGCTGGCGTCGTGGGGCAGGCGAGCTCGGACGGAAGTACTTCGGAAGCTGGTAGTGTGGGGCAGAGTTGGGTGGTACTGTAAGGCAAGGACCCAGTCACCTCAGCCAGTACTCCGTACCTGGGAGAACAAGTAATAGTCGCGGGGCTGTCCATGTGGAGCAATTTGAACATTGAAAAAACGTACCCACCTCATAAAGTACATCCGCAACGCCACACTCACTCCATTGAACTAGGTGGCTGGGGTTGCGTGCGCCTCGTGGGAGTCCACTTAACGCGTTGCATCGATCTGAGCTCATCCACAAACCGCGACGACGATCCCACCACGAGAAGCCACACGCAACTCCATCGTTTTGCATCGATACACTTGTTCCCACCCGCAAACCGCGTCGGCACGACCCCTACACTTCCCATTACGTTAGGTTCTTCAAACATAATTTCCTTCATTTGTTTCCGACCAACCTGTGTCAAACAATGGCTCCAGCGCAGGCTGAAGATCCCGTTGATGACGGTATGTGTTGAACTCGGCACGCGAGAGAGAGGTGGATGTGATTTCAAGACATGAGATTTCATGTCGCGAATCCACAGCCATCTTACTCTTCCGTCGCTTTCCATTTATCATGTTACTATGTGATATTGGCTCTTCCCCCCAATCTCCCAGTCTTACAGGGCGACGCAACCGGAGACCCGAGTGCTAACTTTGACTCGGTAGTCGACATGGCGACGTTTGACGACGATGAGAATGATGAGAACAGGATCATCAATGAAGGTATGAGGATGTCCCCGCTCCATTTGCAGAATATCTTACTCACTCAGCATACATGTAGAGTACAAAACATGGAAGAAGAATAGCCCTTTCCTCTATGACATGATCCTTAGGTACATCGCAGTTTTGCCCATTCGCTGGCATATTCCAATGCTGTTCGGCTCTAACAACCCATAGCACGGCCCTTGAGTGGCCCACTCTCACCACGCAGTGGTTCCCCGATGTCAAGGAGCCCGAGGACAGGAACGTCCGGATCCATCGCCTCCTCATCGGGACCCATACCTCGGACGACAAGCCGAACTATGTTCAGATCGCCGAGGTGGAGATTCCCAAGCCCGCCGAGCCGGGCACCGAGGACTACGACGAGGATCGGGGCGAGGTTGGTGGCTACGGCAAGGCCGGGGATGCGGCCAAGATCAAGTTCAGTATCACTCAGAAGATCGACCACCCGGGCGAGGTCAACAAAGCCCGGTATCAACCGCAGAATCCCGATATCCTGGCGACCATGTGCATCGACGGCAAGATTCTCATCTTCGATCGCACGAAGCACTCGAGCCAGCCGTCGGGCAAAGTCAGCCCGCAGATAGAGCTCCACGGACACCGCGCGGAGGGCTTCGGGCTCAGCTGGAACCCGCATGAGGCCGGCAAGCTAGCCTCCGGGAGTGAAGACCAGACCGTTTGTCTATGGTGAGTGGCCCGTGGTGGTGCCCCGTCCTAGACAACGCGGTATTCTAGAAGTCTTGGCAGATGTTGGCTTCCTATTGTATTTACTGACCCACATCTCTAGGGATCTACAAAACGTCCAGGCCAACAACAACATACTGAAGCCGGCTCGGAAGTATACCCATCACAAGCACGTTGTCAACGATGTCCAGTACCACCCTTTCAACAAGAACTTCATCGGCACAGTCTCGGACGACCTGACGATGCAAATCATCGATGTCCGCCGACCCGAGACTGATAGGTCGGCACTCACGGCGAAGAACGGCCACACCGACGCCATTAACTCTCTCGGGTTCAGTCCCACGAGCGAGTATCTGTTCGCGACCGCGTCGGGGGACAAGACCATCGGCATCTGGGATATTCGGAATGTGAAGGATAAGGTGCACACACTCGAGGGCCACAATGACGCTGTCACGTCGCTCAGCTGGCACCCCACTGAGCCAGGTATAATCGGATCTGGCAGTTACGATCGACGCATCATTTTCTGGGATCTCTCCAAGGTTGGCGAGGAACAATTGCCTGATGATCAAGAGGATGGCCCGCCAGAGCTGTAAGTTCTTACCATTCATTATCCCTCATCCGGAGAGCTCACCCCTTGCCGCGGCGAGTGGGCGCTGGTCTGTTCTGCATCAATCTCAGAAACTAACTGATCTACAGTTTGTTCATGCATGGAGGCCACACCAACCACCTGGCTGACTTCAGCTGGAACCTGAACGACCCCTGGCTCGTCTGCAGCGCGGCGGAAGATAACCTACTCCAAATTTGGAAGGTAGCCGACGCGATTGTCCACACGCACGATCCAGAGCTGCCCATCGAGGAACTCCACTCCTAGAGGGGGCTCGTCAGACGAGCAGCGCAAGGTCTGCTCCTGCTTGGCGAGGAAACAGCGGTTTCGGATGCGACAGAAAGTCTTCCACTGAGTGCCTCTCCGCAGCAGACGATCTCCCTACAACAGAGTGCCTCTCCACAGCAGACTATCTCTCTACAACGGAGTGCCTCTCCACAGCAGACTGCCTCTCTACAACAGAGTCCCTCTCCACAACATAGTCCCTCTCCAACTAGTAGTCATATCAATTCCCCCGTGAGCGATCCCGCCGGCTCACCTGAGGTACCCGACCGATTTTAGTAGCAAGATGTCTGAGGGCCTAGGCAGTACGTCCGGATCTGGGGGTGGTGGCCCCATCTTCAATACCCCGTTATCGATTTACCTTCGACCCTGCTTTTATTAGCAGACATTGTACGATACCATTCAGCCCCGACTGGCTTTCCGGATGATGGGATAGCATACTCGGGGCGTGGTACCCTTGGTTGAACATATAAAATTACCAATAAGAGAGAGTATGAACAACTTCGCTATTTGACAGATCGGGAATTCAATCCCTTGTTGTCTTTCCGCTTCTACAAAGTTAACTCGATTGTGGCCTTGAGTCACCGCTATCCGTTCTGCGCACAGGTGCAGGTCCAGTCCCAGTCCCAGTCCCAGTCCCAGTCCCAGTCCCAGTCCCAGGGCGCTCTTTCCTATCTTAGTTCCAGTACTCTTCGCGCCGGTCCTTCCCAGTCATGTGGTTATGCTTTGTTTCGCTTTGATTCTGCTCCAGCCCTCTCTCTCCCTTTCTAGATCGGGAGTGCAGAAGACGCGCCTCCTAGTACTCCTCCTCCCTTATAACCTCCTTCCCCCTCCGCTGACGTCTCATCACAACTAGAACCTCACGTCATAACCCACCCTAACTCATGAGCTCCCAGCTCGTACTACAATGGACGACTTCGACGCCATCGCCCAGGCCGAGCTTGCGGCGCTGCTCGCTAACAGTGATCCCAATAACCCTGTGACTCCCACACAGCTCGCCGAGGCCATCAAGCGCTACGCCCAGGAGCAGCTTGCCCAGCTGCCCCCGTCTGAGGAGTCAGTCGAACAGCAGGGCATCCATGCCAACAGGGCATATGTCGACGAAGCCCTCGAGAGAGGCATCGACCTCATCGTCGAGATGGTGGACGGGAATCCGCACCAGAGAGTCAAGTTTAGCGAGGAGAACATCCAAAAGTACTTTGGCGGCGAAGACCCGTGGCTAGCTCCCCGCCCTCGTGATGACTGCAGCCGTCCTCCGCCCGGGCACAACGGGTTCGACATCATCAGGGCTATATCCGGATACCCCTTCATCACGGCTCACCTGGGACTCTTCCTCCACCCGAGGGATCTCATCAAGCTCTACTCCATCAGCCGGGACTTCCACAGCGCCATAGATAGCCACCTTCTCTCGTCTATCGTCGTCTGGCTCAGGAGGAAGGCTCCGAACGCCGTCTCCGACTTTCCATTCAAGCTCTACGGCGACTCGACGACCCGAGATCCCGCCGGACGCACGTTTGCCTACGAGATGCAGGCCCCGATCGCCAGCCACCCCTTGACCAACACAACTCGCATCGTCCCCACGCTCCGCTGGTACCACATGGTCATAGGCCGAGAGCGCTACGTCCAGCAGATAATCGCCTTCATGGCGAGGGCCGGGCACAGGCTCCCCAGGACCATGGCCACGACGCTCAAGCGCATCTGGCTGATCATGGACGTCGCGAGCAATAGCGGAAGGGTGGGCTTTATGAAGAACCAGAGGTTCTGGACAAATACCGACCTGTACAACGCCCAGATGTTCTGCGTCAAGCTCGACATGCTCTTCAACGATCCCCTCCACGGGCCGTCCTCCAGCTGCATGACAAAGCTGATGCTGGGACAACGCGGTCTCTTCCCCCTCTGGCAGCTGCTGTTCCGCAGGAAGTTCACCACCATTCCCGAAATAATCGAGCTGAAGGTGCGGTACGACTACGTCATCCACCCGGAGCACGTCCAGCTCGTGAAGATGAAAATCACGGTCCTCGAAGTCCCGTTCGAGGAGGTGGGGCGCGGCCACCGAGAGGGCTGGGGCGTCGGAGCCGCGCACCTCTTCCGCCCCGACGAGCTCGTCATGGCGGAGTCGACGCGGCGACAGCTGCACCTCGAGGACCACCTCGTGAACATGTCCCTCTGGGGCATGGCAGACTGGCGCACGGGCGCGAGCCTGATCCCCACAGAGGAGGAGATGTACCTCAGCGATGAGGACGAGCTGCTCGAGAGGGTGGACACGACCGTCATGTACAAGATGCGGCATCCGAAGAAGGCGCGGTGGGATACCCTGACGGAGGAGGAGAAGGAGGAAATCCGGATGGAGGAGCGGCTGGAGGAGATGCAGGCCGTCAAGGTCTCGCGGTGCATCGGCTGCCCCAAGCAGGACGGCACGGTCGAGGCGCATCAGAAGGGCAGTCTGCCCGTCGTCAGGATGACGGACCGGGAGAACTACGACCTCAACTGGGAGGCTCGCCGGGGCTGGGCGTCCATGCGCATGACGAAGGAGGAGATGGAGGAGGCGTTGGAGGAGCTGCCGCTGTACGAGCGTCAGCCGGCGGACGAGGAGCAGAGGCGGTTGGAGGTGGAGGTCAGGGACGGGCTCATGAGGGCCAAGGACATGGTGACGGAGGACGAGAAGCTGAAGGCGCAGGCGTGGTATAACTACGACGAGGACGACCTGGACTTCGACTACGAGGGGTATGCAGCCGCTCTCGATAACGGGCTTGTGGACGAGATGGACCACGGTGGCGTGGACGAGGAGGATGTCGATGAGGGCGAGGCAGATGGCGCGGTAGGGAGTCTTCCGAGTGCCCATATTGCGGACCTTCTGCATGCGTTTGGTATCGGGGGGCAGGAGGGCGGTGCTGAGCAGATGGATGTTGACGAGGAGTAGAAGGAGGCGGCGAAGGATGACGACGAGCGTGTGATGGGCGCCCCCCGTCGGCCGTCAGGGGCAGATGTTGTAAGTTGATTCGGTAGACAAGTTGATTGTGTAGTTCGTGGTGTATGATATCTTAGTTTCGATAGTTCCGTTCCTATAAGATGGTGATTTGACAGGTAGATAGGTAATGGCATCTCTCGTCCTACATCGCCCACCGCCTCCAGAGAAGGAGGGGGAGGCCGTCGTAAAAGTATCTCGGAGAACGACTACCGTAAGAAGAGAAGCCCTCGAACCACAAAGTTCACAGTTTTAAGAATGAGAGGAAATGAGATAGCTAGAATCCCGCAGAGCCCCCATCCTCGGCCCCGTCCATCCACGCGTGTCCTCTGTGAGGGGCTGTTGCGCCAACCACACACTCCCTCACTCCCATTATCTTCGAACCGCTCCAAACCAAGGAAGGCAACATCAGCCCCCTTCTCCAGCAAGCATGCCTCCTCGTCCATACCAGGCACAACAAGCTCAAGCTCAAATCATCCATTATAAACATTCTAGCAATAAGGGGCTCAGAAAGAAATAAGTTGGGAAAGAAAATAGAATGTAAATGTAAAAGAGAAAGAGAAGGAAAAAAAGAAAAAAAAGACAAATAAGGAAGAACACACACAAACACACCAGCCAGCTCCCCCTTTCTGCCTTTTCCAGTTTCCTCTCCCCCTTCCCCGATTTACAACGAATAGAAAAAAAAAGGAAACATATAAAAAGTATTCCCGCTACCAATGGCCAAAAGGCGAAAAACCAATGACCAAAAGCCAACTCCGGAAGCTCCCGCCGCCTTGGTATTTTTGTCCAGGTATTCCATCCCCCCACCCCCCTTCCCCTTGCCTTCCCTTCCCCTTTATGCTTTTTGCAAAACCCCCCGGATTCCAGATTTTTGTTGTCGTATTTTATAACAAAAAAACCACATATTTCCAGCTCCCCCAGATTCCGCAACTCAAAAGCTTCCGATTCCAGCAAAAAAGGTAATAAATATCACACTTGTCAAAAAGACTCTTTTCCCCTTTCTCCAAGCCCCTTCCCCAGCTTCCTTCCTGAATAGTAGAAGTCGAAATGATGGAGTGAACAGATACTTGAAACGACAGATGATGAAACGAAAGGTAGAAAGGGCAAAACACAAAACAAGAAAACATAAACAGAGACGACCTTGCCATCCCATCCTGCCTGATAGGAAAAGAAGACCAGTGCCGGAAAGGCTCCCTCTTGCCAAGGCTCCAAATGCTCTATGCTCCTCACTCCAAAGCCATTACCAGCGCAAAGTAGTCAATGGACGGTGTAAAACAAGAAAGGTTATGAACAGGTTCCGTTTCCTGCAGGGTTGAGCCGTAGGAGCACGAATGAGCTTCTAACTCGAATCCTAGCCCGCTAGCTAGCCCGAATCCTAACTGCCTGGCGCAGGTTGGAGCAGGAACGCGCGGGTAGACGTCTTACTTAGGTGGTGATTTAGGCGGGAGACTTGCTCTGGGGGGCTCCGCCGTTCTGTCGAGACTCATTGTTGCCCACCGAGAGTCCTCCCATGCCGCTGGAGAGGAACGAGAAAGGGTCGCTCTCGCCCTGGGCGTAAAAGTTGTTGGACGGGCCAGCCGAGACCGGGCCGTTGGTGGCCGACTGGAAGGCGGCCTCCGCGGCACGGCTATCGAAAGGACCCGCCGAGTGGGATCCCGGGTTGGCCCCGAAGTGGGTGTTCAGCGACGGGTAAGGTGCAGCACCGCCACCAATGCCGGACGGCAGGGCATAGGTGCTCTGGGGTCCGCCAAAGTGCTGCCCATAGTTGCCACCGGACGCAAAGCTGGGAGCCGGAGACGCGAAGGGGCCGCCGTGTCCCGGCCCACCAGCCATCGAGGACTGGCTCATCGGGTAATTTGACCCGCCGTCCATGGGAGACGGGTACCCAGAGTCAGCGACGACCGCGGCACCAGCACGGCTAGCACCGCATCGGAGACAGCACACGTTCTTGGCGAAATTGTGGTAACCACATACTTCATTCCCGCACTTCCAGTCTCCAGCACGGAACGGAACGACGCCGCTACCACCCATGCGGCCGCCACCGTGGCCCATGGGGCCGTGGTGACCCATATGCTGGGGTGGGGGGGCCATGGCAGGGGGGCCGTAGCCGCCGCCGCCGCCGTATCCTCCGTAGTTCATATCGCCGCCGCCAGCGCCACTGGGGCCGGCAGGGAAGGAACATCGGAAACAAGCGGTACGGCGCTGGAAGTTGGAGAAGCCGCAAGACGGGCAGGTCCAGTCGCCAGGACGAGGTCGGTTCTTGCTAGGTGGGAAGGGCGTAAGAATATCGGCAGCGCGGTCTAGAACGCGACTCGAGGACGGAGAGACCTCGATGGCCTTCTCGTTCAGAGCTCGGCCATTCATACACAAGCTCTCGGCAGCCTATCCGCAAAAAAGGGGGAGGAGGTTAAAGTTAGCAAGGAGCCTCGGGGGAGCAACAAGACTTGATCAAATAAATGACGCAAGCTAGAGTCAAAGAGCCAGCGAGCTCAGACGAAACATACCTCTTCGTGAGAGGAAAATACGGCGAAGCCAGTTCCGGTAGGCTTGTGCTGCTCGGGGGTGCGCAGGGTCCAGAAGGCGATGGGCCGTCCACCAAACTGGGTAAACCAGCTCTCCAGCTCGGACTGGGTAGTATCGTGCGGCAATCCAGACATGTGCAAGACCTTGCTCCGCTCCGAGAGGAAGGCCCTGACGTCGGCCCTGGCATCCATCGGGCGGGTGAGAACATCCGGGTGCTCGTGAGCAGGCTGAGACTTGCGAATCAGGCCACGGAGCACGCGGGCAAGTGTCACCGCTTCCTCCATAGCTCGGCGGGGAGAGGCGGGCGCTAGAGCCTGCAGGTGGAAGGGGAGGTTGTGCTTGATGGGAGCGCTGGACTGTACGGGCTCAACCTCGAGAGCAGCGCATATGTTGCTCAACATCGAGGGGCCGAACGGCAGCGACTCGGGGTGGTGCTGTTGCCATCGCTGGTACTCGGAACGGAGGTCAAATGTTCGCGAGTGTTGAAGGTATGGGGGGAGGACGACAGCCTTGTCCCGAGCCTCACGGGGAAGCTGCACGCGGAGATCCCACGAGTCAAGAGTGACGAAGACGAAGTCGAGGTTCTGGGAGGTCAGGTGTTCGTTGGCAAACGCGTCGAACCGGTTGACCGCATCTCTAAACGTCCCGGCATTTCGTACATGTTCCCACGTCAATGTCGTCAGGCTCGCTAAGAAGGAGAAACGTGTTAGCATGACACTGGCTGGTCTTCTCTTGAATGGAGGCAAAAGCCGGAGAGAGGGAGAGGCAAGCTTGCCGTATCGGCTAGATTGACTTCCGGGTGGTGGGGAGGGATGCTCGACATCGCAAGATAGAGAAACTTACTGCAGAGGGGGGTGATCGGGGTGTTAATGGGCTTGACAAGGACGTTGTCACGGGCAACCTGTCAGGGGAAAGGTTTGTCAGTGGGTTGGAGTTCATTGCCGGGAACCAGGCTTGGTCGGAAAGGGGGGGAGTTGGAGGGGTTTCTAGAGTTTATAGACATACCTCCTCGAGAGACTTAGCATCGATAAGGATCCATCCTAGCTCGATCACCTCGGCCGAGTCTTTCGTAACGTAAACACCATGCTCGTCGCAGGTGGTAGCCACGTGGATGATAACGTAGCGGTCGATGCTTAGCTGGGGAGATTGTTGGGCCGACATCTTGTGTGAGAGTACCCTTCGGTCTGTACAGCGCGTCGAGGGTCGAGGTGGTCGGGTCGAAGTTGAAAAGGAGGGAGGAAGGGGTCCGACGGCTCGGCTGGATTCGGGATGCTGAGCTGGGACGGAGTGATTCAGGAGGGTTATTCGGGCAGTACGTATCCGATGGGAGCAAGCAGGCTAACACTCCAGGTGTATCGTTTCGAGATGCGTCGAGTTTGACCGGGAAAGGATGGAGTGATGCACGAGTGGTGATGCTCGGATCGATCTGCAACTGCAACTGCAATGAGGGACCAAGCCAGAAGAGATTGCTTCCAAAAATCTGCTTCAAGCCGAATTCCGATTGCTATTGGCAGGATGTAGTAGGTCCCGGGGGAAAGGGATGGCCTCGCACGATTGACAAACTAGGTGCTTCAGTGCGGATCGAGAAGGAAGGTGAGGTGAGGTGGAGGTGGAGGTGTCCAAGAGACGCTTCCAAGGCTCAGGGAGAAGATGGGCCAGAAAAGTTCGAAGGAGACCAGGATGCGAGTGGAGTGTGTAACGGGCTCTCTGGGAGGCTGCTGTGGGGCCAAGGAAAAAGGCGTGGAAACCAGAAAATATGAGTTAAGGATAAGCGACGAGGCCCCAGACTCCAACTACGAGTACAAGTGCAAGTATCAAAACGACCGGAAGAACAGAGAGGGCAATAAAAGGAACGGGGAGAAAACCAAAAGTGACTTAATGCCCAAAGTAAAAACAATTCGATGGGACAAGCACACACACACACCTCGAGATGCTGAGGACGAGGACAATTGCGGGTTGGGGAGGAAAGAGAGGGTGGAGGACGACTCCAGGGCGATTACCTAGTGGCGGGCAGCGGTCAAGTACAAGTTACGAGTAAGGGGCCAGGAGACGGAGGCCAAAGCTAACATGCTCGAGGCGTGGGTATGACAAGAGGCGGCAGGTGTTAGTCCAGGGTACATGCCATCTGGGAGCCTGGAACGGGACAGGTACAGCTGCCGGCCACGTGCTAGCGCGAGCATGACCCCTAACTCGGAGCGAATCCAACGTGTCTAGGGCCCTGGAAAGTATCATTTATTATCACCGTTACAAACTTACGGAGCCCCTCCTATAAAAACGGGTCGATCTCGGTTCTGATGAGTAGTTATTAATACGAGTACTCCGTACAAGCACTCGTATGAGCCAATGGCGGATACGGGATGGATGGGCCCCGGGAGGCCAGATGTTCCCCGCCCTCATGCTGCCAGATGCACCGCACCGTCATTCGGCTACACATGCTGACTCCATGGAGGGGAACAGGTTTTGCCTGCATCGCATCTTCTCCAATACCTACCCTTTCTGGGCATCAATTCGCTCAGAGCGACTTGGTGACAGGAGTATAGCGGGAAAACGCAAGTACTTGGGGGTATCGTCTCGAGGGCCGGACTGGCGAGTACTTGCAAACGCTGTAACTAACGCTGTAACTAACGTCGTTGAAACCCTCATGCGATATCCGAAATGTCCCCTCGTGCAATAGTGCAATAGTGCAGGATATAATAGCACTTGTGAGTCCCAAAGCCAAGAGTGATGTATTATTGAACCACCACGAGGAAGGACCATCCCGGTATTACTAGTATAGGTGCGAGCCAACAATGCTCCGACTGGGCAGGTACGTTCCAGGTTAGCCTGATCCTGTCAGGGGGCTGCTGTACTTCTACCTGTACCCTCCTGTTCACGTCCCGATGTTGGGAGCTCTTTCAAGACAGTTCGCCCCAGCTCAAAGGGATTCATGTTACCATAATGCTTCTCAGGTCCACAATGGTAAATTGTATCACACATGTTACCAGGTGAAATGATCGCTCGCCCATTACCTCCACGTCGCCCCAACAGCATAACGAAACGTTTTCAAGCTGGCTTAGGAGCCCCCTCGCAGAGCTGTCCATGGCAGTCAGGGAACCTCTTTCATTAAGCGCTCGGTTCTATGCCGGGCGGTCTCGACGTCAACACCAGTACTTGTACTCTTGTGCGGCCTGACTCGTCAGTCACACGCTCGCCCAGCTTCCTCCGCTGCAGAAGAGTCCGACCGGGGACCAGCTATGACGAACATCTAAAACAGCCGGTTAGGTGGACCACGCGTCGGCAGGTGCCTCGACAATGGAGGCCGTCATGTACTCGTACCAGTACTCACAAGGTGAGAAGGCACGGATGATCGGGAAACCTAGCCGGTGGTGCTCGGATGCTGCATACAAGTATTCTGATGTATTGGAAGCATCACATTCATTCATCCATCCATCCGTGCTTTGCCTGTGTGTTTGTTCGTCGTCGTTCTTGTATTATCCAGGTATTCCTGAAGTAGGAGCATTCCTGACGAAGGAGATAACTATTGGCCGTCACTTCTGCGGCCGGCTCAGCACAACCTCTGGTGTGCTCAATGCGCGAATCCAAGACCAAGAAGCTGCAGGATTGGCATGCAACATGTCGTACGCAGCTGGAGCCCCGCGGATGCACGCATTCATCCCACCACGTTCTGGTGGTCTGGCCAGTCAGAGTGCAAAGCACCCCAACGTACATATCGACCAGTGGATATATGTGTAGTATTTCCCAATCCCTCTGATGACAACCCTCGGACTGTAGCTCATCACCTCAGCTAAAGGGAAAGTGTGAAGCCAGAGAGCCTGTGCCTGCAAGATACGCACCTAAATCACCCGATCCTCATTGGATAGGCCTCAATTGGGACCCTCGACCAACCACCGACAAGGCTAGGAGGCATGCATTCATGTAGTCAACCGAGCCGTCCATCATGTCTGGCTGATCGGTTCGTATCTCACATCAATGCGGAGAAGGATCCACCCCCGGCCAAAATCGAGAGTCGAGGCATGGAGGCGTGGAGGGTAAAAAAGCAGGTTCGAACCCATTAGGCCAGTGAGAGAGTCTTTTGCCCCGCATCCATCTATATCCAATTGACTTTGTCTTAGTAGGGGACAACCTTCCATTCTAGTTCTAGAATCTAATAATAATAATAACATTTCCCGTGTATTAGGGAAGTCCTTTTAGCTTTGGCAAGAATTTCCTATGCCCGTCTCGCTCTCCCGAGCTTCTCCCTAGCCGGACATGCCACGCCCACTAGATATGGAGTCGCCCCGATAGCGATGACCATACCCCCCCCCCCCCCCCCCAAAATTCGCGTCAGCCCTACGGCATTCACATGCAGTGCCTCGCATTGCATCCATGCCGTTTCGACGATATTGCCCAATCGCTGGAGAAGGATGCGGGTCGTTTTCGTGTCGTTCAGGCCCGACTTCCGACGGGAGTGTCCACACCAAAGTGTCTTCACCCTGGGTCATCTAAGTAGGTGGATACCAGACTCACACAATTGCACCCCACACACAAACAGGATGGGTCGAGCATCATGTACTGATCGATCACCATTTTCCTGTCCCGCCAGCAAATATATGCTGCTACGGGCGTGGGTATGCTCCGAGAAACTCCTTTACAAGACATCATGTCCGGTACATACATCTACTCGCCTCGTAAGACAGCCCCCAAACATGTCGTCTAGTCTGGCTGGGGCTATTGTCAGTCAGCGAAGCTACTCACACGCGAAACATCATACATGATGCGAAATATTGAAATCCTACCCTCCCTCCCTTCTCGCTTGTGAGACGAGATCATTAAAACTTTGCCAGGTTTGACCGATAGCTCGACGACCTACCATTGTTCATATACAAGCTTGTCAGTGGTAAAACGGTCATTTCAGACAACTCGAAAGGTATATTGACTTGCAGATATATATATCATACGTCATCCCATGTAACTTACACATCTCTGTCTCCACGATTTCGACCTGTTCGTCATACTCTCCATGTATACGCATACAGGAGCGGCAACTACGTAGAGCCAATTGCAACTCGCGCCTTCCCACACCGCAGGACCTCAACGGTGCTTCGTGCCTCTATATATGACTCCCTTCCCCCCGCCCCCCCGGAACCGTACAACTCTAACCCTCACGTGAAACTGGCCGGCTGTTACCATTTCATTCCTACCTACCGGCCGACCATTCTTAGCTTCACCAGAATCAATACGCCTTCTGTCTCCGCGGGTACTGCGGAACAAACACCTTTGACATCGATTTCAAACACTCGGGGCCTAGAGCGAGTCGCCATACGGACGACATAAGCCGGCACAATGGGGATCCTCGGGCTCATCTGCATCATCATCCTAACCCTATTCTGTACGTCCATTCCTCTGAAGCACCATTCACTCCGGACAGGGCCGTTACTAACTGCGGATCGATCAGTCCCGCCCATCGGCGTCTTCGCCGTAGCCGGATGTGGGATGGGTAAGTCGACATCCCTTGCCAAGAGCCATAGCTCCTCCCCATCCTCCGGCCCCCCGGGCGACGGGGGCTATTATTAATCTCTTGGTTAACACTGGCGGGGCTATCTAGATCTTCTCATTAACGTCATCCTAACGCTCCTCGGGCTCCTCCCCGGACATATCCATGCCTTCTATATCCTCTACGTCTACTACGACCGCCGAGAGCAGGCGCGCAACGGCATACCTCTCCCGACGCCTGCACCCGGAATCTTCAGTCAACGCGTCCAGAGTGGCGGATATAGCAACTACGGACCGGTGCACTAGGCACGGACCCGTTCGACGGGTATGTGGCCGCCGCTGAGAAGAAAATGACGAGATGTTGGTGGCGTCGGTTGGTCCGGTCCTCGAGAGGGTCTCATTCATGGTTTACTAGTACTCTTCTCTTGCCTTGGTAGACAGAGTCGGATATGGATATTTTGGGCTTGGTTTGCAGGAGTCTCGCTGGCATGATACCCTCTGATGGATTTCACTGAGGGAACGCCCATGTCTAGCACGGGAAACTGCACTGGCGCAAACACGCGGTTCGTATTAATAGAGGGAGCCTTGATCCGTTGTAGCAAACTTATCGCTCGAAAATAATGTGATATACAAGTCGTTGGAGACTCTATGGTATCACGAACGATACAACAAACGTCGAATACTACGTTCGTCAATCCTGTGGTTCCCGGATACTTATATACAATGTTGAAGCAGTAGATCACGCGAGTATTAGACGAATGTACAAGGCGGGTGGACAGGGGGAAGGGGCCAGAGGGGCGCAGGAGGGGCTGTATGCCTGAACACCGTACCTAACTCGGAGTATGGCCCACTTTTATGATTGGCCGAAGTCAATTGCTTTTCGTGGCAGAGTATTGGTACTCAATTCACTGCTTATTCTAGGCGGATAATATGTATATATACAATTGCCAGCTACCTAGAAACCTACGAGTAGCCTCTTGGTCCCTCCTGCAGCAGGAGCTAAACACCATTTGAACAAAATATCCAGCACGAGCCCACAGCCGTCTCTGGCCACCACCGTCCCCTCCGTCACCCTTATTTCGCCTGCGAACTCGTCTTCATCGGGATTGGAGGCTGCACAGCGGCTGTACCCGTTATCGAAAGCGGTTTCGACCGGAAGCTTGGAATTGGGGGTTCTCCGCGGAAGCACGCAACACTCAGAGCTCTTCGTTCCCGTCGGAAGCAAGCACCATGGTTTGTAAGTTTTAGCGTTCCTAGGATGCCCTCATATGGGTCTCAGCCTCGTCAATGGACTTTGTCACTTGCTTGGTCCGGTGCCGTGCCGAGTCGCTGCTAATAGTCACCGTGCTGCAGCTCTCGTCGAAGACTCCTGGATCGCCTCCCAGGCATCGTATGTCCCACCTACCCCACGACACGCCCCCCTCTCTCGCTCTCTCTCCATACAGCCCGCTCCCCCAAAGCTACATCCCGAATATCCCCTAGCTAACAACTATCTGCCTAATTACAAGGACCCACGGTCTCGACAGCATAACGGACTGCTCCATTGCGATATGCGCGACGTACTACCTCCACCTGTTCCTTGGAACGCCTCCCTATCATGAGCCTCTCCTGCCGGCCCTTGGCGGCCTTACCGGTATCAAGGCGCACCTGTCCCAGGACCTTGCCAAGTTCAAAGAGCACGGTGTCACGCCGCTTTTCGTCTTTGATGGCCAGAGCATGGTTGGCCAAGCCGAGACGACGGCCAAGAAGAGCCGACTCGCAAACCTGAAGACGGATGAAGCTTGGGAGCAGTACTTTGCGAGCAACGCTGAGCAAGCTGTTGCCTCCTTCGGCGCCAATGGAGGTACGCACAGGCCCTGGATTCTCTCCCGGGGCTCCTGGACGGTCGGATCAGGCGCTGACGATGCGATAATCTCTAGGAGCGTTCCCCGTGCGGAGCTTGTATCCCCTGCTTATGAAGCTCTTACGCGAACAGGACTACCATTTCCTCGTGGCACCCTACAATGCTTCTGCTCAGGTTAGCAGTCACTACATATCCTCTGGGACTGGGCCGATCCGGGTCTAAACTGCAAAGGCAACATGAGCTGACTAGGGATCCTAGATCGCTTACTTCGATATGATTGACTCCGACCAGGTTGGCGGGATCATGGGGTCGAATGAGCTCCTTCTCTACCCCATTTCCGACTGCGTCATCAAGTCAATTGACTGGGATGCGAAGGAAATCACAGCGGTTTCGAAGAAGAGCCTCATCAAGACGCTCAATGTCACGGAATCCATGTTCGTTGACAGTCTACTGATGTCAGGCACCGCCTTCCTCCCCACGTTCCCTCCTCTACAAGACCCTTCGATTATTCGGGGCCAGCCGTTCATCATCGCGGACGCCATCAACATGCTGCGTACATCCGATAAGACGGTGGCGAACGCGTGTGCGGCGTTCAACGATATCCTCCAGGCCCGGGACAAGGGCTGGCAGGATAAGTACCAGAGGGCGAGAATGGCGGTCAACCACATGATCTACATTGCAGAGAACGGCGAGATCAAGGTTAACGACTACGAGCACCTCACACAGGACAACCATGAGTACCTCGGGCTCCAGCTGCCGGCAGAGCTGTTCCACTACGTCAACACGGGACTCATCAGCGCGCGCTTCATGAGCTGGATAACGCACAGCCAGATTGTCGTTCCGCCGACCCTCGACGGCGTTGCATCTCCCGAGTATAAGAGGCTAGTGACAAGCCAGCTGGTACCCATCCGGGAGCAGACGCTGGGGCTGGTCATCCCCAGGCTCCACCGCGGGATTGAGCACAAGGAGATTATGATGAAGGTCTGGTTCGATGACGAGTTCTTGTACAAGACTGATCTCCGCTCGATGCAACCCTCACCAGACAAGATAGCGGCTACGTGGTTTGCGAAACCCGAGGATATCGACAAGTTCCCCGCGCCGGCGCAGACGAAGGGGTTGATCACGTTTGAGGTTCTCTCGCTCCTCAACGAGGCGTTTGTCAAGCACACATTCGCCATGCATAAGAACATCAGGGGCCTTGACGAGAAGCGCACGATCGCGTCTGTCGTGGTTTGGCGGTTCCTCCACCTGAGAGGATACATAGACGACAGCCACACCCTTACCAACTGGGGCACGGCACTCGCCAGCTCCCTTCTGGCGATCAGGGATACGGAGAAGAAGCTCGGCGAGGGCGCGCCGCTCGCCGAGGCCGTTCTGATGGCGTTCGAGCTGATCCGGTATGACCTCCTCAACGCCAAGAACAAACACGAGGAGCTCCACGGGTTGCCCCTGAAGGGCACGGAAGAGGATAAGACTAGTCTGGTGCTCATCAGCCGGTGCGCGACCCTCCTGAAGTTGCGCCATCAGACGGTCGGATACACTGGGCCACTTAACAAGAACCTGCTCATGTTCCGCTCGCTGTCGGCAGCGGTGCGGGAGGCGAACAGGGACCTGGTTGAGGGGATCGTGGCGTCGATGTTCATCAACGGGCAGTCGAACCGCGATCGCGACGACTGGCTCGAGATTGGACAGAGGTAAGTACAACCGCCCACTGTATCATGCGATTCGAAGTCTAACCAACCGGTACAGCCTACCATTCCTCTACGACCCGGACACGGCGCTCGGAATTGCCGTGAAGACGTTCCTCGACGACGATATCGTCAGCGATTCGCGCGAGAAGAGGGCGGCGCGGCTGACGGAATTCCCGCAGACGTACGTGCCGTTCGCTACCGACTTCGTCGGCGACATGCAGACCTGCTACGGGTTCGTGAACGCCATCGCTGCGGGTGTCAGCACACTCGACAAGGAGATTTCGACGGAAGATAAGCGCGTCTGGGAGCGTGCCGTGGAGTACCTCGCCGCTCGGCCGTTCTGAAGGGCCTACAGAAACCCAGCTGGAGCAGGAGCGACGCCGTTGAGAGCAGAGGGCAGAGGGCAGAGGGCAGGGTGAGGCACGGGCCGGGTCTTATTCATCATGGCAAGTCTACTGATTTACCGCGTCTAGCTTGCCCCGACGCCGACCCCACGCAGAGGGGGGTAGACAAGGGGGAAGGGATTCCCGTTCCGTAACGGGTACGGGGGCCACGGAGAGCGAAATCGGACATGTTTATTTAGGAGCCACCTCGGTTTTGTGAGGGCATAGGCCCCATAAAGCTTCTAGCGCGAGGGGGTCTACAAGTGCTCGTAAGGCCAAGCAAGAGAAGTGTGGGGGGTGGGGTGGGTGAGGAGGGGGCAGCTCGGGGGTGGTGGTGTGAGAAGAGAGGTGAGAGATGTAGAGATGTAACTGTTAGCGGGGAGTGCCGAGCTGGGGTTAGCTGAATCGATATCCGAAATTCTTCATTCTTCATTCTGCGGGTCTGGTGTACTTGTAGTCTATAAGGTTGTGTGAGCAATGTTCTGTATAGGGTAGTAGTTGGGTAGGAGCAGCCATCCTACTTGGGACACAGCAGTAAAACACAGATAACATCGATACTAGGTCAGCTTCGAACTACTAGTAGGGACGGATAAGCTCGTATGGTATAAAGCATAAGACATACAATAGGTGGTAAGCGAAAGGTCCCGACTGTTTGGCCGACAAGCCGCGGGATGACACATCAAGAGATAACAGAGGTTACCGGAGGTCGCCGTACGCCAACGCCAACGACCCCTCCTTCTCTGGTCAAGTCCCTTGATCGAGTGATCCACAAGCCCCACCATGAACTATCGCAGCTACAAATACTATGACCTCGTGAATCTAAGCCGGACCGACTACCCCACCACGTTCAACGCCAAGAATAAGTTGTTTCCGCGATATATAAACCAAGAAGAAAGCTCGTTTCCGTCTAATCCCAAACTGGACTATTGAGAGAGAAAAAGAGAACACACGAAAAAACAGGGGAAAATCGCAAACACCTCCCCTCTCTCTCCTCGTCTCCTCACTCACACGTTCTAATCCAAGTATAAAAAAAGCGGTTCCAAGATGGCGAAGTCGGCAGAAATCCCCATCATCGACTTCGCGAGTGGGCGGCCGGAGAAGGAGATCGCCAAGGAGCTGTGCGAGGCGGCGATCACGTACGGGTTTATATACATCAGGAGCGGGGCGTTGGACGTCGGGGCCGTTGACCGGGCTTTTGATATTGTTCGTTGGATCTGACTCTCCCCCCGTTTTCCCCGGATGTTAAAAAACTGACGACTCGTCACGTATAGTCGAAGCACCTCTTCTCCACGACGGACGTAGAGGAGAAGAAGAGGTGTTCCATCCAGAAGAACAACCGTGGGTGGACCGGGATCCGGAGCGAGACGCTGGATCCCAAGACGCAGAAGGTGAGCTTTTAGTTTCTCCCTTATTTATATCCCCTTCCCCCTTTTACTCTCCCCCCCCCCCCAATCCATGAAGACATACATTTCGGCTGACACCAAAGCTTTTCCCAGGCTGGAGACTTCAAGGAGTAAGAGCTCGCAAAGAGGCTATCCTTCCTCGCTTTCTTAGGCCCCACTTTTGCGAATGTCTAATGGCTACTGACTGTTTCCTCGCCTAGGGCCTTCAACTTTGGAGAGTTCGTGGACGGAAAGGCGCAGCAGCCCGTCCCTAACTCCATAGCTGATCGCGAGGGCGAGATCTCGGACATCTTTGACAAGTTCCGGGCGCTGGCGGTTAGGATCCTGTACCTCTTGGGTGTTGGGCTCGAGGTGGGTTTCCCTCATCCCAGGCCTCATCGCGCTCTGCTCTTTTCATCACGCAGCTCCTTCCATTTGGAGGGTGTGTGTATCAGACAGAGAGAGAGAGAGAGTGTGTGTGTGTGTGTGAGTGAGAGAGGTACTAAAAGGCGGCCTTACACCTAGGTCAACCCGCCCGATTTCTTCTCCTCGACACACCTGAAGGAGAACGGCTCATCGGGGACCACCCTCCGCTTCCTACATTACCCCTCCGTGGACAGTGCCGAGGAGACGACGGATGCTATTCGAGCGGGGGCGCACACCGACTACGGCAGCGTGACTGTACGTTCCTCCCCTCCCCTCCCCCTTTCACTTATCCCTTACCCCTTTATTTCTTTCTCGCCTTGGCATTTTCCGGAGATGCAATCACCTCCGGGTTCGCCGGAAATAAGAGGAGGAAACAGGAAGGAGAGAGAGAGAGAGACAAGAAAGCACTTCCTAACAGAACAAACAACACTACAGCTCCTTTTCCGCCTAAAGGGTCAAGCGGGCCTCCAGATCCTCACCCCCTCCTCCACATGGGCCCCCGTGCCTGTCTGCCCGCCCACGACGGAGTCTGACCCATCGCCGCCGGTTCTCGTGAACATCGGGGACATGCTGTCCTACTGGACCAATGGCCTCCTGAAGAGCACCACGCACCGCGTCGCGGTCCCGACTGGGGACGGGGACGCGGCGGCGTCGGATGTGCTTGAGGGTGAGGGGTTCAAGGGGGGCAGGTACAGCATTGCACTGTTCTGCCATCCCGCGGGGAAGACGAGGCTGGAACCGGTCCCGAGTGAGGTTGTTCAGAGGGCGGGGGAGAAGGCGGGGACGGTGGAGGCAACGGGGACTGGAGAGGGGAAGGTCCTTACCGCAGATGAGCACCTCGCGACGAGGCTGAAGGCTAGTTATATCGACCTGTACAAGAAATAATAGATATCCGGTTGGGGCGGAAGAAAAAGGGGGGGGAGGGGGAGTTGACTAGGCTACGAAGCCCATGGGCTTCGCGGTATATCCTTGGGCAAATGCGGACGCCGACAGAGCTTGTATCGGAGGAAGTGAAAACATCGAATACAAGCATTCATCCTGTGATAGTTAAGGCTTGGCCCTCTACCATGTTATATAAAACAATGAGCAACTAAGCATCGGTAAGTAACCCCCCTACCCAACCCCCCGGATCCCACCCCCAGCCAGTTTCGGCCCAGGCGTATTATAAAGCACCGCTTGTGTTCTAATGCCACGAATTACGCATCCCCTGAGCGCCGCGTGTGTGCCCCTCGGGGGATCCTCGTCCCGAAACGCCAGGGCTATATGGAGGGACACTCTCGCTCAAACCGCAGGGTATCACACCTGTCGATCAGTACTCCCACGGACCGTGGCTCTCGCAAATGGGGCTGCATTACGGATGGAGTGGCAGGAAATCCTATTGCTTTCTCGGAACTCGGCCAACTGTTCCCTATCTGATATAGTGAGTGGGTTTCCTTTCCAGGGTCGAGGGAGGCCTCATGCTCTTGTAAGCGGCGGCTGTTAGGCAAAACAAAGTTTTCCAATCTACGAATTTAAATCCCGTGGAAAGAAGTTAGAGGATAGAAAGAGGGTAGAAGGCGTCTGCCATCCAATATTGGGGGTTGAGATATTTACGGAGTGTAGAATGGTGAAAGGAAGGAGAGTAAAGTCACTACTCCCGTCTCGAGAGAAGAGAACCCGACTGTGGCTTTGTAGAGAAGTTCGAATAATTCAAAAAGAAAAGATTTTTTTTAAGAAAAAAGACCGCTCATGAAAATAGATTCACAAGAATGAGAAGAGAAATAAAAATATAAATAAACAATAACCTGGTATTTCTCATCCTCATTTCTTCCTCTCTCTCTCTTCTCCTATCCCCCTAACCCAACTTGCCTCATATTACACCTCTCAAAAGTAGAAATAAGAGACAAATTAGCACGATTGAAGAGGCTCCTCTTTCCCCTTCCCCGTTTGCCTCTCCCTTCCCTTCCCTTTTTCCCTTCTACTCCCGTAAACCTGTAGAAAATAACCAACAAAAGGAGACACCGCTCACGAGACAACGATGGCGAGGGGCCCGGCCATGATGCTGGACTCGACGACGATGCCATCAAGCGGCGCGGCGTTCACAAGGGCCACGTACGAGATGCCGGCGATGTTCTGGGGGATGGTACACGCGCCCGAGCCGTCGAGGGTGGAGAAGGCGGCACCGCCGGGCTGGAGACCGCCGGAGAGGAAGGCGCAGTGGGTGGCCTGGGCCAGGTTGTCCGACTGGAAGACCATCTGGGCGCCGATGACGGCGGGCTCGCCGGCCGCGGGCTGGACCTGGGTGAGGGTGGGGAAGGGCTCGATGGCGAGGTTGGAGCCCTCGGGGCACGAGACGATGAAGGGGACGGCGAGGGAGAGGGCCATGCGGGGCGTGAGGGGCGCGTCGAAGGGCTGGGGCACCGGGATCTGGGCCTGGATGGTGCGGGCGAGGGTCTGGTGGCGGGCCTCGACGGTGAGGATGGACCCGGCGGCCGTGAGGATGCTGGCGTCGGAGACGAGCTGGGCCGCGCCGAGGTAGGCGCCCACGCCGACGTTCTCGAGGATCGCCGCGAGCTGGATCATGCCGGCCGCGTCGGTGAAGGGGAACGAGTACTCGCACGGCTGGACGGGCGAGGCACCGCCCTGGGCGATGGCGCCCTGGAGGAACGACGCGTGCGCGAACTCGGTGTTTCCGACCTCGACGAGGCCGTTGACCTGCTCCGCCGAGAGGCCGAGGGCAGTGAAGGCCTCGGCGCCGAGCTGCGCGATACCGTCCTGGTAGAAGGTCGCCTCGAGCCACTCGAGTGTGAGAGCGCTAAAGAAATACGGGTGTTAGTTCTCATTGGTCTTGTCTCATTTCAATCCCGGGCCAAAAGCCATCTTTCCCCTTCCTCCTCCCCTCCCCCTTCCCCCCTCTCTCTATTACTCTGTCTTTCTTCCTTCTCACACTTACAAGTTAAGAATGTCGAGGTCTGTTAGACCGGCGGCGGCCTCGGGGTTCGCTTGACGCTTGGTGGTCTTGAAGGGGCCCGAGGGCAAGGCCGAGGCCACGGCGGCCAGGCAGGCGAGTACGGCAGAAGTCTTCATCTTGGAGATATGAATCGTTTGGTTTTTTTTTAGGTTCGAAACAGTGTCTTCGTCCGAGCGAATGTGTCGAATAGAAAATCCAGCCACCGGGGACTATGGATATCGAGGAGAGAGAAAAAAAGGTTTAAAAAATTATAGAAGAGAAGATTAAGAACGAGACCACTAGGGTTCACTGCAAAAGAAAGTCTTTGTTATAAAAAGGAATGGAACAAAAGACGTGATCCCGGCAAGAAGCAGACCAGCGCTTGGGAAGTTGGAGACGGGGGGGATATACAGGCAGCGAGAGAACGGGATGGAGAGGAAAGGGAAGGAAAGAAGTCCAGAGATCGGAAGAAGGGGAAGGGGGGGAAGAAAAGGTTATCTGTAGAGAGGGAGGGCACGGCTCGTGCGAGAGGGGCGATCGGACCTGCCAGGAGCCGG
Source organism: Cephalotrichum gorgonifer (assembly GCA_900312665.1). Lineage (NCBI taxonomy): Eukaryota > Fungi > Ascomycota > Sordariomycetes > Microascales > Microascaceae > Cephalotrichum > Cephalotrichum gorgonifer. The sequence continues at coordinate 3,887,682 of ONZQ02000001.1, forward strand.
ACGGAGGATGCCAAGTCTACCGGGGGCCAGACGGGAAACAACCCTTGTTCGGGAAACTCTCTTTCCACCAGGGGACAGACACCTTAATTCGGGGTTACTCCTAGTTACAGGGGAGAGGAGCGGCGGCAACAGGACAAGGGGTGGGGGTGGGGGGAGGAAGGCTAAACCTCTCCCGGCGCCCATCGCCCACGGGTTCTCGACTTTCCGTGACCAGTCCCAGCGGAGGTCCTCCATGCGCGAGAAGGCGACACGCCCCAGGCGTCGGAGGCTAGGCTAGGGTAGGGGTGGGGTCTCCGGGACAAGAGCTTCCAGGCCAGGCCCGTGTACCAGATGCGCACGGAATTAGGGGTAGCGGGACTTCGGAATGGAAGGGCGCCCGAGGTACTCTATACTGGGACAGGAGCAGGAGGTGCAGGGGGGTGCGCCAAGGAGCGTCGCTCGCCATGTCATCGGATGGCAGCCCACGCGGTGGATGCAGGAGGTCTTTAAGTTCCAGGGGGTTCAAGCCAAGATGTGTTGGTTGTTTCGTTTCTCGCCTGCGCGGGGGTCTGGATGATGAGGCAAGGGGAGGAGGAGGAGGAGGAGGACGAGGACGAGGAGAGAAGGTTAGCTAGTCCGTAGTCCGTAGTATGTTACATTAACCCGTAGTCTAGATAATGAACACAAGTGGCGAGCTGTCATGCCCACTAACAACTCGCGGGCAGTGCATGGCGAGCAGAAGCTTAACGGCCACAAGCCAAAACCCGAACAAGTCCATTCGGCCTCCAGAGTTCCAGACCCCCAGAGCTCCTGAGTCCCCCAGAGTTCCAGATCTAGATAGAGTTTGGCGCTAGGATGTCGCCTCGGGCCAATCAGAGGGACAGGTCCGTTGTCCGCGGAGAGCTGCAAGTGTGCGAAAAATGGGACGGAGGGAGCGTGATGACGGAGCTACCACAGTCTGCCGCCGCCGAGGGGGTGGGAGGGAGAGTGGGGCACGGACTAAAAGAAATTGAAATATCAATGTCGCGAGTGGAGATCGAGGTCGAAAGAAGGTTATGAAGCAAGCGATGAAGATTGGTTTTCGGGAAGGGGGCAATGCGAGGTACCTCTAATGACATGGTTGGTATAAAGTTACCTCGCTCCGGTGTATTAATTGTTTATAAAAAGAGGTACCGCGCTAGTGGACTATCCCGGACAGCTACTCCTATAATGTACTGGGACCCTGTGTGGGTCAGCCCCAACGGCCGGGCCGCACATGCCCGAAACACTACTGACACGCCGAGCTCGTCGCAGACCCTTGACCCGATTCGCTCCCGGGCCTCTCAACCCAAAGTCCACCGCCGCTCCTTCCCCCCGTGCCTAGCCCCAACCAATCACATCCGGCCCACGTCCACTCCACACACTTCGTTCTTTGACAGCTCCGTCTAATACAACGTATAGCTCCTAGCTTGGCCTCCCCGCACGTCCCTCACTCACTCCGTGAAGAATGAAAGTGCTTTCGCTAGGGAAACGAGAGGGTCGGATCGGGGTCTGGACCTGCGTCCATCTGCGCCGGGGCCACCACTTGGCCTCTTCTTTTCTTTTTTGTTCTTCTCTTCTCTTTAGTTCTTTCCCTTTAGCGAGGCCCGGCTTCCTCGATGAAACATGGAACCGGAATTGAGCGTCCAATTAGGCTTCCTTCTCCCAATGCTATGGTACTTGTGATATTAGTGGAGACAATCTTGTCAGGGGCAACGTCTATGTAATATGGGTCCTCCACGAGCCGGAGCCGACCTGACACCTGCTGTATTCTGTATGTATTCTCACTAAATATCCCCGAGGGGGGAAACTAGAACACGGAACGAACCCATTAAACCCTAGCGCGTTCTAATCAACTCAAACGCCATGGCAGGCGGAGTCGTGTTTGTCACGCACCCTGGGCAAACATCCTCCTCCAAACAGTACACTCACTCACGAGTATTGCCCTTAATGCTGGAAATTGAAGGGTGAACTCGATCGGTGTCTTAGCGGAAAGAAACCTTCACCTCCTTCCTGCCAAGACGAAACAACCTAATCAGTAGCTTCTCTCTTTCCTCACCCCTCCTTCGGTCACCAGCCACTAGCAGCAACTAGAGCCCCATAACGGATGGAAACAGTCAACGGCCGTGGTCCCTCGTTTACGGGGCTCATACGAACTCGTTCCCGCCACAATCAAGGGGAAAGCCTCGCCAAGACCCCCCTTGGGGGGAGGAGGCTTATACAAGGAGAAATTATACTAGGAGAGATTACTCGTGCAATCGTAAAAGGCCGAAGTGGTAAAACAGGCTTCCTCGGCCAATCCCCATATGGCAGTGACGAGAAAGGAGAAGAAGAAGAAGAACCTGGGGTGGGCCTTCGCCGGTATGACGATATGGCTGAATGCGTGCCTGTTTCGAACGTCCTCCGGATCGCTCCTCTCGGCGATCACCAAGATGCCGGTGTCAGCAAAGGCCACATATCCGATGTTTTGAACCTCCCTTGTCTCACTCCCCTGCCATGGGAGTGATGGAACCCCCAATCCGCATGCCTTCCATTAGATACCTTGTTCGAGGGTCTAGATGTTCTGTTTCTGCTTCGCATGTAGTAAGACTAAAGAAAAGCCCTTGGCCACTTTTAACAGCTGTAAAAAGAGAGAAGAAAAAAACACTCCCGGACCGGAGCCTTGCTCGCCACCTTTCCCACTACACACATTGCACTCCTGCCTACCACACTCTCCTCGCACACCCTCCGACACCATCGTCCGCAGATCCCACAAACCCCGGCCAGCCTGATCTCACGGTCTCAGGCTTCCCATCTCTTCCGGAGACCCACAGGACACATGTATGTAATAGCCACCACACACACCCCTCCCCACGAGCCTCAAGCCGCACAGCCTGTAAAGCGTTTCCGGAGACTTCCCGACTTGCGCCGTCGATCAAGGCCAGCAAAACCCAACCCCCATCCTCTCCCTATCCGCCGGCCTCCAAGACCCCGCGTCGCCGGAACCACCACGGATCCATTAAGAGGAAACCCTCCCCCTTCTCGGAACATATGCAAACCCGTCCCCACCGGCATGTCTGCGTGCCTGGGGTCAGTCGGGTTAACCTAACCTCTGTTTCGAACTTTATCTGAGGGGCGGAAAAGAAAAGCAGCCCTACGGAAACCCGAGTATTAGTGGTGCCCGCCCCGTTGGGAGCTTCTATCCGATGATGGAAGAGAAAGAAAAAACATCCCGGGAGCCGCGCGGATCTGTGCAAGCTCCATGGTATACATGTATGTTTGTGTATGGAATTAAACGGATCCAACACACATGACACAAGAGACACAACAACCCTCCTCACCCTGCCTAGCTTCTCAACTTCCAACTCACCCCTTCTTATGTAACTTTTCCCACTGGCGCCCTGCATATCATGGCCCGGCGAGGTCAGATGGCGACAAGCAGCACTCTACTTTCCACTGAACATATTTACGTTCACGGTGCTTCCAAAGAAACATTGCTTCCAACATCACAGGTGCTAGCACTCACGCGTCTCCACGGAATTGGGGCTTGTCACTCTCGGTATATATAAGTCGCTATTGATTACTAGCAAACGGAATCCCAATACTTCGCCAGCTCCGCTTTCTCTAGCTCTTCTCTCTCCTCCTATCTCCCATAGTCAACCTTTTTGCCCCCGCCCCCTTTTGCTTCGCGCGTCGGCCCCTTCCACGACTTACTACCACCCCAGCAACTACCCGGCACACAACCATCAAGCCGACTGGACATACTGATATAACTTCTGCTTGTGTCATGTCCCGTCCTCTGCTTGGCCTACCCTTATCTCCAGCAGTACCGTACCATCTCTCCTCCCGACAGGCCCCATCTTCGTCACCCCGGTAATACATGGCGTCCCTCCACGACCACCACTAATGGCTGCCCCATAGACTGAACTCCGTGCTTTCACGGCTCTTAATCTAATCAGCATGATTAGGCCGAGCAGCACGCTTAGAGCGCATATGGGTTGACGGAACGGATGGTCAAGCACCTAGGTTAATCAATTCGTTAGCAACAACGTAGGCGAGAAATTGCGGCCGTTGTGTGTGTGTGTATGTGGGCACTTACGGTGGGCTCTTCGAGAGATCCGTCTTCAAGATGATAGGAACCCGAGACATTTCCGTGACGTCTTGAATATACTCGCCGTCCTCCTCGCGCAACTTGAAGAGCTTCAGGTATTTCTCCTTGTCGCTCAGCCTCGTCTCCACCGCCTCTGCGATCGGTACCTTGGAGTCGGAGCGCGTCCGCTTGGGAATACCGGCCTCCGACGTAGAAGCGCTGCGGGTAGGCGACCCGGGGACACTCTGGGTCGGCCTCTCGGCGAGCGAGACACCCGCCATCGCCTCAGTAACGTCGGACGCGTTGTCGTCGTCGTCGTCGAAGAGGGCATCCACGTCGTCCGTCGAAATCGTTCCCGTCTCCGTCTGCTTGCGAGCCGCCTCCTCGCTCTCCTTCTTGGCGCGGGCTCGCGCCTCCGCGTGTTGGGCCGATGCCATCGCGTTGGTCATGCGCTGCGACATGCTTGCACGCGGCCGCTCATCCTCCGGCACGTATGCCGAGCTCGGCACACCCTTCTCCCAGTAGAGCTCCAGAACCCGCTTCTCCTTCCGGAACTCGGCCTTCTTCAGCGGCAGCTGATCGCAGTGAACCCGCTTCTCGAAGCCCCACTCCGGGATCAGAACGTCAAAGGCCGATTCGTAGACACAGATGACAATGCCTTCCACGATGAGGTCGCCGCTAGCCTCTTGCCTCACCTTATCCATCTCACGGCAGGACTCGATATGAATACTCTGCTCCTGAGCATTCTGCGCCGACTCCTTCTTCGTGTTGCATGATTCAATGGTCTTAACCAATGTCTCGAGGTCATCATTGTACTCGATCTTGCCTTCCGAGAGGACAGCCTCCAGCTGCCGGTGGACGAGGATGTCCACATACCTCCTGGTTGGTCCAGTAAAGTGGGTGTAGAGCGGCAAGTTCAAGGCGTAGTGGGGCCAGAGCGCCTTCGGCGTCTTCCCCGCGACGAAGTACTTCGCACGTTGCATCGACTTCACCAGCAGCGTTTCCATACCCTTTCGGATGTCAGTGTCGTCCACCTGGAAGAGGCTGTTCTGTAGGCTGCCGCTTGCGGACGTGTCTATGTCGTATCCCAGGGGCGACATGCGGTCTACAAATGTCCTTAGACGGCGCGGGTTCGGCGGCGGCTGTCGTCGGAGGACCGCCTTTTCAGGCAGGGCCTGTGCGAGCCTCTGGGCGACGTACGCGTTCGCCTTGTGCATCAACTCCTCGATCATCTCCGTGGCGGCCGACGAGTCGAAAATATTGTGCTTGACGGGGATGTTCTCGTCATCTAGCTGTTGGAGAAGGCGGAGAGGCGCGATGGGCGCCCCGCCCGCGCCAAGGCGTGACTCTCGGAACTTTTGCGAGACGGCCTAAACAAAGGAAACGAGGTTAGCCCTGAACATGCATAGATCTAGAGGGTGCAGAGGAAGAAAGGATATCCCTACATTAAGAATCTGGAGGTCCTTCAGTTGGACAGTGTCATGGGTGAAGCTAGATTGGCCCGACAAGGCGGCATCTAGCTCCTCGAGGGTGAGCTTGCCACCGCTCTTGATTATACCCTTTCCGACCCAGGCGTCTCCCTCCGCCACAGAGCCCGTCACAGGGTTGACGCGGAATACGGTGCTGACCACGAAGCGCTCCTCCCCGGGGGTTAGAGAGCAGACTTCTTGGGCCAACTTGTCCGGTAGAAGGGCGCAGGATCGATTCACCAAATGAACAGCCGTTCCCCGCTTCCTCGCCTCCCGGTCGACCAAGGAGTTGGGCTTCACGAAGTGAGCGACGTCCGGAACGTGGATTCCAATATCGATCTTGCCATCCGGGCTAGTCTTGACATGAATGGCGTTGCCTAGCTGGCCGGTTCCATTGACGTCGAGCGTGAAGATTCTCTCGTCCCGGAAATCGCGACGAGACGCGACGGCTGCCTCGTCCTCCTTGGCGACAGACCAGTCCTGGAGGTTGACGCTACGCTTGACAGCATCAGAGAAGACATCCGATGAGAAGTTGTTGTCGCGCAGAAGAGCGTCAGTCTCCACCTTCAAGTCGCCCATCTTGCCCAGTTGCTCGACCAGGGTACCGAATGGGTGCAGGGACGTAATAGGCCACCGCTTAATACAGGCCACAAAGATGCGGTCCGCATAGTCCTGATGTTTCTCAACGAAGTCCCGCGGTGCCTGCTCAGTGGGAATGGCGATTAGGGGCACGCGCTTGTCGGTCGGCTTGAACCATACAATCTTGGGCTTCTCCTGGCGCTGCTCGTGGTGGCGAGAGTTGCCCCCGTCACGAGCGGCCCTCTCCGCTTCCTGCTTCTCCTTGGTTGCCTGGCTACTCGGGCGCAGAAGGCCAAGGGTACCAGAGAACATCTGGCCAGCGACTCGCTCAATGACGGCCACGATATGGCCAGCGTACAATGGTTTGTGGTCATCACTAATCTCCTCCTCCTCAACCAAAAGCAGGCTCTGACCCTCGACCTCAACGTCGTCGTTCTTCTTCTGCGTGGGGCGCTGACGAAGACTGCCACGACGCCGAATGCCACCCTCGGCGGGCCTCCCGTCATCACCATTAGTGCTATGCTGGTTCCCCTGGTTGGTGGACCCCGACCTGGTGTCAGTAATGTCCTTTCTCTTCTTCTTCTCCTCCTTCTCTCTCTTCTGCCCCCAAACCTCGTCGACGTCCAGAAGCTCGACTGCGACAAGATCGCCTTCGAGAGCTCGGTTCCGATCCTTACTGCCGCAGATGAAAATATCAGCATCAAGAAGACCGTCATGGGTGGCAACGTAAGCATCGCTTCGATTCTTCTTGTTCACTCGTAGGATGCCGGACACCAGCTGGCCGTCACCAAGGAGGGCTGGGAGGGTCGCCTGCGGGAGATAGGGCGTGAAGAGGGTCTTGCGCTGTTGCTGTTGCTGCTGCTGCTGCTGCCCGGGCATACCACCGGCATGCTGGCTTCCCTGCAGGCCCACGAGGTGCTGACCGTTCATCTGAGCAGCCTGGAGGGCCTGCAACTGGCTGAGCTGCATGGGAGTGAGTTGCTGTCCCGGATACATCTGCGGCATCATCATCTGGCCAGGAAGCTGGACCAGGGGAGTCTGGCCACCGTATTGGAATGCACCAATCGACGAAACTGACTGGTTGACAGAACCACGAGGACGGTGGCCCGGCTGGAAGCCCTGCTGACCCTGCGATGCAGGGTCTTGGTTCTGGTTTTGGGGCTGGGTTCTCCAATTGCCTTCAAAATTGCGAGAACCTGATCTTGCGTGACCGCCTCGGCCGGGAGCGGCGCCGCCGCGACCGACGGCCATACTTTGGCTTCGGGCGTGGCCACCACGCCCACCGCGGCCAGCACTTCCCTGGGCAGGCACATTATCGGCGCCAGCCGGCTGAGACACCGCCTTATTTTCTTCGCCGGTAGCCTGATCAGGTGAGGTATTGGGACCAGGGAACTGGAAGCCGGAGGTCGTGCGCTTCTGCTGGGCGATCTCGGCTGCTTTCTTAGCGTCGGCCAGTGCGAGAGAGTGTCGTCGCTGATGGCCGCCGCCACCACCTCGACCGCCACGGGACGAGGGGTTCTCACCCCGGCCTTGGCCGGCACCGGAGGCCTCGAAGTGGCCGAACGAACCAGAGGCGCCCGAAGACGGAGCGGGCGGGGGGCCCAGTCCCATATTCGGAAGCGCCGACTGGTTACGACGGTGTGCCATGGGCTGGTTCGGGTGACCCATTGGAGTGTTTTGTTGCTGCATCTGGGCAGGGAACTGGAAAGCACCCTGGTGCCCCATGTTGCCCATGGCGGGCTGCAGTGGGTTGAAAGAGCCCCCCGGGCCGAGCTGCTGCGAAGGAGGCATCATGCCCATGTTGACGTATTGTTGATGGGTGGCTTGGAGTTGTTGCTGCTGCTGCTGCAGGAGCTCGATCTGCTGCTGAATGGCAAGCTGATCCACTGCGAGGAGAGAGAGTTAGCACACGATCATTGAGGGGGTTGCATCGGTCGAATGGGTGGAAGCCATCTCGGGGCCAGGTTGGCATCATGATAGCTGCTATAATTGGTAATTGGGGGGGGTAGAACGGCTCAGCGGCTGGAGGTTGGCGATGCTTACTCTGAGGGTTCGAGAACATGCTCATCAGAGGAGTAAGCTCCGAAGGGCTGCGTCGATGGGCAATATGAAGCCTGCGGCCAGCAGGGCCATGTACCCCGCTGGTCAGGGGGGCAGGTTGCTGCTGCGGCTGCTGCTGCTGCTGCTGCTCCTGTTGCTCCATGATGGGCAAAAAGGAGGGGTGGGTGTTGCACGTCGAGTGCGGTAAAACGTTTGAGGGTTCAGCTAGAAGAGGCAGAGAGGCCGAAGTTCGCAGAGCGAAGAATAGTAAATGCGGTACGCCAAAGCGGTACAAGGCAGGGTAGCTGACTTCTTAGGTCGCGATGGGATGTGGGCTGGACTGCGAGCGAGGTCTCTGTTTGTGGCTGGATGCGTGATCTGGTCTGTACGCTGGAAAGGTGTGTCTGTGTACAAATCGCAGGTAGGAATACGATAGAGAGCAAAATAAAAGGAGGGTCTGGCGATAGGAGGGAGTGGAATGCGCCGAACAAGGAGCGTCGGAGATGAAGGGGGGACTTGGATGAAGCCGATGGCGATGGTTGACAGGAAGGTGGTTTGTGGGAGAGACTTTGAAGGGAGCTGAGGCCGAAGGTGAAGGCGAGACACGGACTTGGCTTTTGGGGAGGAGGCTTCTGGTCCAACACGAGGTACCTGAACCTCGCGCCTCTGGCGGGTGGGGATGCTACGGCAGCAGTAGCCAGTTGGAGGCGGAGGGTGACTGGCTGGGATAGGTGGGGTGTGTCCGTTGTCTAGGTGCGTTTTTGGAGAAAGCTCCACCAGAGTTAGAGGGCAACGGCAGGGGGGCGGGGGCGGGGCGGCGAGGGTGGGCCCGTGGCGTTGTATCAGGTACTGCTCTCACTAAGGCCAAGCCGTAAAATTTGGTTAGGGTTGGGTTGATGAGGTGCGAAGGGGTAATATCAATAGGTACTGGGTACCTGTATTTCTGCAAAAGCCCACTTTTCTGTCTCCCTGTCCGTGAAAGGTTGTTCCGGGGCGACAGTGATCCCAGCACAGGTGTTTACAAGTACGAATTTGGAAATGGACACCTCCAGGAGACCAAACGCTCGAGAGAGGGGCAGGACCAGGACAGGGGCTTGCATTTGCGGGGAGGGCCAAACATCACAACGGTCCTTCCCCCTTGCTAATCTGGTCGAGGTTGTTAGGTAGCTTTTGTGGTTGAGAGGGAGGGAGAGAGCTTAATAGTTTCAATCATGTATTCTGAGGTTTAATGCTCATACGAGTACAAGTACTTATACACGGACCTAGCTATTCGTACTTGTAGGCTTGGAGCTTTCAGCTAATGATTAGAGAGCCCCGCTCAGAAAGCTATTTCGGCACTCTACGAGTATTACGAGCACAAGTAGCTTCATCATTGGTGGTTCGGAGTACCTAAATGCATAACTATATGAGTACAATGTACCCTTGAGGCTCGAGGCTTGCGTGTGCCCTTTGCTGTCGCAGGAGAATGGATCATACAAGCATGCATGTCGCGACTCCTGAGCACTCACCTCGGAATTGAATGTCCCTGTGCACCTCCCTTGATAAAATTTCGTACAGGCCACCCAGCATTGGACTTCAGATAACGAAGCGAGCTCGTGATTAACCTGTTGATTCTCCGCATGTACTCGTACCTTTGTCGCGGTCTTACCACCTGACTGCAAGGCTACATGTACAGGTAAGTGAGTGATGCAGAGACCCTTCCGTAACTGCATATCGATTCCTCATAGAAAGTTCGGCGACACCACCGAATTACTGGTACCAGGAGCGTCCAGCCCATTTACTAATAACATATTCAACAAATGAATATGGTGCGTCTCTCTTGCCTCGTAATCTCAGTCGGCAACCCAGATACTTGTATATATTTACCATAAGAGTAATTGGCCTTTTTTATCTCACGTTTCAATCCTTTTTTTTTTTTGGTTTTTAGCTTGTTTCTTGAGCCACAATATCCCGTTTGTTCTCTGGCTGCCGCAGCGATCCGGCGATCCGGCGATCCAGCGATTCTTGGTCTTTGTCTCTTTGGCGCGGGCGTTTGGCGTTTGGCGTTGGCACTGGCACGGCGCGTTTCTCGATTCTGTATCGCTCCACGGATTTTTTTCCTCAACCCTCCACAGCCCAACCAACCACCCTCATCCTCAGCCTTTTTCCTATGGACACGCTCTTTTCTCACCAACCCCTCTTCTAATATACCTGGATCAAAATCCGACTTCTTTTTCCTAGTTCCGACCATCCTGTTCCTGCAACCGTCCTGACGCCACGAGCGCCTAGTATCAACAATGAGCCGGAGTTCCCTCTCCTCGCGGAGAAGCAACACAAAATCAAGTCCCGAACGCCCAAGCTTCCTCGCGAGCTTCCTCCATGATCGCGCAAACACGGAACTGAGCCACCGCGACGCGCTCGCCGCCGCTCAGGCCGAGCACGACCGGGTGCGGGAGGCCGCGATCAGGGTATTCGATCTGCATACCCTGGAAGAGGAGAGGCGCAAAGTCGAGGCGGAGCTGGAAAGGGAGCAGGAGCGCCTGCGCAGAGAACGAGAACTTGTCGCTGAAGAGCAGAGGTTGCGGGCTCTCAAGGCCCAGAAGATACCCAGACCGCCACCCGAGCCCGAACCCGAGCCCGAGCAAGCACCGCCCCAAGAGCAGACGAAACCCAAGACGGCTCCGGCTCCGGCTCCGGCTCCTTCGCGTCCCACACCTACGGCCCCCGTCCCTTCTACATCTCAGAAAGAGCAGTCCCAGCCCGCGGCACCCGTCCCTGCTCCGGCGGCCCAGCCAGTCGCCAACGGGGTCCCTGCGGCTCAACCTCCTCGAAACCCGTTCGGCCAACCCGCGGCCGGTACCACCCAGTCACCGACTCCAAACCCGTTCTCACAACAGCTGAAACCACAAGAGCCGAAACCTCAGCTCTCCGAGCCCGTCAAGCCTACCCCAGTACCCCAACCAGCCCCGACCCCAGCCGCGGCCCCTGCCCCCACACCCGACCGCCACCTCCAAATTCACCAGGAACTCAAGAAGCTGAGGAAGCAGCTTGAGGATTTGGCCAAGACGCCAAACTCTCAACTAAAGGGAAAGATGGGCGACATGCGACGTGAGATCCGGAAGTCGATGGGCCAGCTCACGGGCGGCAAGGGTGCCAACGCGAAACCCATAAACAAGATCAAGGACGCCCTCCGGGAATCCCTCTCGGGCAGCATCCCCAGCCCACTCGTGAACGTGGCAACCTTTGTGGCCGATGATCGGCAGCCCCAGCCCGACGCCGTCCACAACGGCGAGCAGTTCCCATCTCTGTTCATCTACCTCGTCAACATCTTCTCCAAGTCGATAGTCAACCAGTTCATAAACGAGTGTGGCGCCAGCCCCAAGTCCGCCGACCCCATCGGCGTCGTGGCCGCGCAGATCTTCTCGGACAAGGACTTCCAGTGGCGGGGCGGGTCCATGATCGATATCCTCCTCGCCAAGTTCCGCCGCTCGTGCCCCGTGCTCTTCGGCGTGCGAGGGACAGACAAGACCGCGCAGGGCCGGACCGCCATAGGGTGGCGGAAGGACGGCGGCAGCTGGATGCCCGAACAGATGCACTTCGACCGCATGGCCGGCCTGGGCGCCGGGTTCGCGGCCGTTTCGCTGAGAGACTTCAGCAAGGCGAACAAGGCGAACCCCTTCCCCCCGACGCACTACTGGCGCGCGCTCGCGGGCATCGTGAACACGCCCGCCGCCCAGGTTTCCGACACTCAGTACATCGTGCTGAAGGCCATGATCGACGGCCACGAGCAGAGGTTCCTCCATTTCTACGGCAACGCGGGGCTGGCGGCGCTGAGGGTCGCCCTAGTCGAGTTTCCGAAGAAGGCGCCTGGGAGTGTAGCAGCAGGAGGACTCCGTGTGCTCGGGGAAGTGTTGCGTACAGAGAAGGGCCTGGATCTTGACTAGAAAGTTAATGTAGGGAAGTGGGAATCGGCGTTCAGTCTACAGCAGGAGCCTTGGGCAACATCGCATTCATGGCGTCATTGGAGAGGCTTGGGCTTCATATTTGTTATCTAGTTCTTGCATGAAGTGTACATACTGGTCTTATGAACCTGGAGACTATTGGGCTACATGATTGATAGCGCACAGATGAAGCATTTCCGTGCATTTGGATATCCTCATGCAGCCGGCACTGATGTCGTGACCAGCGTATACGGAGTGTCAAAGGTGTTAGAGTTATGATACCATCCTAGAACACTCCTTCATAGATTGAAGTCTTTGCAGCTCCTGCACACAGAGTGCTTTGCAGTTTTGAACAGTACATCTACATCTAATGTGTGCATCCATAACAGGGTATGCCGGGATTTATCTGGCCCTCGCCTTTCTGGTCATCACCCTTCCGGTCATCAACCTTCCAGTGCTTACCTTGTTTTGTTTCCCTTTACTTACTGGCAGAGGTATTCCCCCTGGTAGTCTTCTAGCTACCTACCGCCTGTCTCCCTTCCGACACTGCCGTTTTCTCACCAACAGAGGCCATCTCCTCTCCCGAGGCCATCTGGCTTCGCTGCCAACATCGCACAATATCACACTCCCTCCCCGGGAGCCTTCCCGTCTACCTTCCTCCTTCCCTAGATCAGAAGGACATGCAAGTCTCCCCTGTTCCAGATAAACTGCCCATATCTCAAGCCCGAGTCACAACTCTTCCGACGATATCTACCTTTGTTTCTCTCCCTTCTATACCTCTACCAGTGAGGCGGATCATAGAAACCCACTCGTCGCACTTACTTGCGGGCAGATGTTCCGTATTATCTACCCTTGACACTAATTGCCGTTCCCTCCTCTTCTTCATCCGTCCCACATCTACAAGATAAATATAGCTCTTTAGCCCGGCTAAACGCCCTTGTAGGGGGTCGTCGGAATATATCTCCTTATATCTCCTACATGGGGAATCGAGTCTCGACGCCCCCCTTGAAGCGAGCGGTTCAGGATCAAGTCGAAATGTGGTGCCTGTCAGAAACCACATCGGAAGCCCTGTAGCACTTACACCAACGACGCTGCTACCAAGAATACTCACTACAACTGCGACTATTAACGGGCCATGAGCCGGTCTCCTTGCCCATGGCATATACACCTCCAACATCACTTCACATCACATCAAATCACTCGAACAGACGCTTCCCTCGGGAAATTCAAGACACCCCAAGTTAAACTTGTCACGCAAGTAGTCCCAACTTTTCAAAATAGGCAAAACATATATGTAATGCCCGAGAAACAAGTTCTCCGTGTAAACCTCTGTATCTCTATCTACTCGCCAGCTTTTTATCTCCTGGAGCCTCCCTCCTACCCCGACCCAACTCAAATCGAGGCATAAAAATTATCATCCAAGCGGAACAGTTCTAGAAAAGAGCAGCCGCAAAAAATCAACTGGGACAAACCATGTCCGCTGAGCAAAAGCTCGCAACCCGCGATAAAACCAATAAATGCCACTGCAGCTAGAAGAAGCTACATCGAAAAACCGGGTATTCCTCAAGCATAAAACACAAACCCTCGACCGAACAAAAGTCGAGGAACTAGACAATCCTCTCTCCCCTTACAAGCGGCCCTTGCCGCCGAAGCTGACAGGGTCGTAGATCCTCTCCTTGATATATTGCGTGAGCGCAACGTCGCCCCACTCCTCCCACTCAACCCATTGCGACTCGGGAAGGGCCGACACGCCGTCCCGGCGGGCAGCCTTCATCACCTCCCGCGCGACGGCGAGACTCGCGTCGCGGACGCGCTCGATTCTGGGGTAGATGAGTCCCGCCTGCACCTCTTCGGGATTGAGGCAGTCCGCAAGAGCCTGTGCAGAGGTGTAGACCATGTTGTCCGTGATGCTGGTGGCCTTGCAGAGGATGGCGCCAAGACCGAGACCGGGGAAGATGTAGACGTTGTTGCCCTGGTTGGGGTTGTACGTGATGACGCTCTCGCCAAACTTGGCCTGGAAGGGCTGGAAGGGCGAGCCCGAGGCGAAGAGCACGGTACCCTCGGTCCATTGCACGGCCTGCTCGAAGGTACACTCGGCCTTGGTAAGGGGGTTGCTGAGGGGGAAGAGGATGGGGCGACGACCGATACCGCTTGAGTCGACCGACGCCTTGAGGGCGCGAACCACCGACTCGGTGAAGACTCCGAAGGTCGCGGTCAGACCGACAAGGGCAGAGGGCTTGACGTACTCGATGACCTCCTCCAGGGAGCGGAACTGGTGGCCGTTGTTGTCATCGCGGGCGAAGTACTTCTTATGCTCGGCGAGCTTGTCACCTCGGTCCTTGGTAACGAGGCCCTTGGTGTCAACTAGCCAGAACTTGTCCTTGGCGGCCTTCTCGCTGAGGCCCTGGCGGACGTAGAACTCGACGAGCTGCTTGGCAACACCAACACCGGCGGAGCCGGCGCCCATGAAGACCAGGCGCTGCTCCTCAAGAGGAACACCGGACAGGTTTACGGCGCCAATGTACCCGCCCAGGACGACAGCGCCAGTACCCTGGATGTCGTCGTTGAAGCATCGGTACTTGTTCCTGTACCTGTCGAGATAGTTGAAGGCCTTCTCGCTCTCAAAGTCTTCGAATTGGACGAGCATCTCGGGGTACACGTCCTTGCAAGCCTCCAAGAACTCGTCCATGAACTCCTGCTGGTCGCTCACGGGTGCCCTCTTTTGGCGCAGGCCGAGGTAGAAGGGGTCCTTGAGGTTCGTCTCATTGGCAGTGCCGGTGTCGAGGACGACGGGCAGGGTCTTTGCGGGATCAATACCAGCGGCGGCAGTGTATAGAGCAAGCTTTCCAATCTAGTTTGCAATCGCAGTTAGCATCTGCCAACCGGTAGTTATTTCAACAGCGCAATAGCTGCGGCCCAGTGTGTAAGACGGTGGTGTGGGCTGATCATGTCCGCTACAGCCTATAGCAAGCAGGCGGGCCAGACAGATATCCAGGTTACAAAAGTGCAACATGGCGGCTGAAAAGGAACGGCATGCAGCTGCGGTTGCAGCTGTCTGTGGTTGTGTGGATATAGATGTGGGTGTGGATGTATGTAATGTGAGTGTGGGGGTGGGGGTGTCTGCATGGGGGGTACCACTTACGGAAATGCCGACTCCGTTGATGCCAAGATCTCCGAGGCCGAGAATGCGGGAACCGTCCGTGACGACACAAATCTCGGGCATCGGGTGAGGCCAATTGCGCAGCATGGTGCGGATCGACTTTCGCTGCTTAATCGAGATGTACAACGCCTCGGGCCGCGTGTACAGGGTCGAATATTGCAGACAAACATCGCCAATTGTGGGAGTGTAGACGAGAGGCATAAGATCACGGACGTTATCGATCAAGAGCCGATAGAAGAGATCGGTGTTCTGATCCTTCAACGAAGACAGGTACAAGTACTTGTCGATATTGGTCTGACGAGTATTGATCATCCTCATGGCTCTCGCGCACTGAGACGTGAGGCTCTCCATGGTATGTGGTATTAAGCCGGTGAGGTTCTTGGAGATACGCTCCTCTGGTGTGAAGGACAGCCCTTTGCATAGCGTTTCTCTGTCAGCCACCGAAGCCTCTACAGGGCGGTCTGGTTTGGAAGTGGAATGCATGGCGAAGGTTTTGATCTTGTGCAGTGTAGGGCGGGTTTAGGAGAGCAGGCAGGCAGGGGAGGGAAAGGGGGAGCGTAGAAAATGAATGAAGAGGGACGACGGATAATGGGGAGCTCGCAGAAATGACCAAAGTTATGAAAGAGAAGGGCGAGGTGCGGGTGTTATTAAAGTAATATTTCTGAGCTGGTCGTACTCGACGGAATGAGGCAAAGTATTACGAGTACCCGTAAAAGTAAGGCGAACCTGAGTCGGAGGGGTAGACGAGGAAAATACGGAAGGGAATACGGAGGGGGATTTGGGAGGGGGGGCGTGTGCGGGTGCGTGTGGAGGAAGCAGTGGAGGCTAGCTCCCACAAGTACGTACAAGTACTTGTTGGGGTGGATGGGAGGGGAGCAAATTGGAGCAAGGTTGGGGTAAGATTGGGGGTGTAAATACCTTTGTTCCACGTCGCTTCTCTCAAGACCTGATATGCCGCAGCCTGCGATTGCGGGACATATTCAGTCGTCCTGAACTGATGGACTTCGGCGTAGTGGTTTTGGGCGTAGCCCCGGTGCTGGTCAAGTGACGCCACTCTCATCCTCTCCTCGACCGCGGCGAGATCCACGGACGCCATCGGATTGAAATCGGTCATCCTGCGACTAGACATGGACATGCGCTTGAGCGATATCGACGTGTTCGTGGACCGAGCGGATGACGGCGACCGGGATCGGGGCGTTGCGATATCAGAGCTAGACGTGCTGTGCGAGTACGAGTAAGACGCCATTGGCAGCCGGAACGTGCGTGGGTGTCGGTGTCGGTGTCGTCGTCGGTACAAGTTGCCTGGTCGCGTGTCCTGGGGTGTGCCGGTCGGTGGGGGCGTTGAGAACGGTATGGTTGCAAAATTACCGTTACCACTAGCGGCGCTGGGCTTGGGTTGGGCCTTAACGGAACGAGAAGGTGTAGATGTGTCCGATAAACCGTGTCAGTTTAACGTAACCTTGGGGGATGTTGGTGCCGACGCCTCAAGCGTGGGACACACAAGTGTCTGAGTAGAACAGGGAGGAGCCGTCCGGACCCGGCCTTGGTAAAAAGTAATATTGGGTAATTTAGTTATGGTTGCTTCGATGCTGGCCAGTTCTCGTATGCCGTGTCGTGGGTGGGAATCGGCCTATCACGGAACGGAGGCCTCGGGGGGAAGATCGATATGAAGGTTGCTCAAAGTCTCGGACCTCGACAAACTCGAATCGGTACTCGTACGTACTTTTGCTAGGCTGGTGGGCAAGAAGGAAAGAGATGAGGTGAGAGGAGCACATGAGGACGACGATCAGAGGGAAGAAGCCCAGTGTTTATGTGTGCTACGAGCGCGACCCCGAGTTTCATCTCAAAGGGCCGACAAGCCTGGGAATCACGATTAACTGCGGTGCTATTGAAAAGAATGTTCCTCTGCTACACCGAGGGATCAGGCTGAGACTTGCCCCCGGCCGCGATGGAAACCGCCAAGGCAAGTGTGATGCCCTCTACCCTCAAAGCTGATACAAGTGCATCGGTGGATGGACATGGGTAGCACGCTTGTCGGACCGTGATAGGAAGCGGTCCGGAGTTCAGACGGACCTGCCAGGGGAGTTTGACCCCCTCCCCCTGAAAGGGGAATAGCAAGCAAGGTCCCTGGACCCACCCAGACCACGAGTACGGAGTACCAGCACTCCAAGTACTACGTAAACCGCAGGAGGGGATGGAGCGCTCTACTGCATGTGTGTGGGTACGCTAAGTTAGAGCTTGGTTTGGGGTGCGATTCAGCAAAAAATGTCCCGCGTCTGGGGTAGCTTCTACTCGTACACGCGCGCCCATCGAAAGCTGTCTGTCGAGAAGCGAGCCGGAAAGTATCGGGTGCATCTTATGCAGGTAACGACACACAACATACTCGTGGAAGTACTGTCAACCAAAACCCGGCGCCATGTCTGGTGCCGGAACTTTGGGAAGGGGCGATGTGGGTCGGTTGGGGGGGAGGGGGTGCGGCGTGGATCCTTTGCTGGGATGAGCGGTCGGTCGGTCGTACCTACCCGAAGGAACTTATTCCTCGTTTGTCAAGATTTTGCACGAGGTGCGTCCGTATTAGAAATCGCTCCGTATTAGGTTACGAACTCGCCACTATGTGGCCGTGTTTATGACTTGTGGTTCGTCGCCAGTATTCGGTCTCACTACGATCGCGTTGTCGTTGGGAGATGGGGGGTGCTTTTTGGGTCTTGCTGAGGGAAAGTGGCTCGACTGCCAAGGGTATGTCCAAAGGGTCACGCCTTCCGCCATGTTAGTCGGCCTCATTACCCCATTTATCGGTCGGCGTCGGTGTCGGCGCCGCGACCTCATTTCCATCCCGCTTTCACGTTTCCCTGGCCAAACACGACGCTGAAATCGTTGAGTATACGAGAGTATGCATGTCAGCCAGCATCCCATTTGTTTGTTGGCCTCCCGGTTCTTTGGCAGGTGATCGTGTGACGCGACGGAGACGAGTGCCGCAGTGGTCGTCAAACACCTGCCACCGTCAGCCCGCAAACCATATTGTCTTCACCCATCATTCCTCGTATTTGATCCTCTGTGCTTTGAAAGCCTTCCTCGTGAAAACCGGACAAAGTCCCTCGTCCAATCTCAGGGGTTTGGAACAACGCCCCCCCTTCAAGTGTTCCAGATCCGAACTCTCTCACCGGATACATTATTGGGGGGTGGGTACCACTTCCCGATTCGACAACGGCCGCAGCCCGACAACGAAAAGGCCCCCCCCGGACTTGGCTTCCGAGTCCGCCCGGACATCCCCGACCTAATACGCCTCCCATAGCCCCCCGTTTACTTGTGCATATCTCCAACTTACGGAGGACTTGTAGGCTTTCAGGCAAGGAGTTTCCAGCTTTCTTCTCGCAGCTAATGCACGAGTGCCTTCATCATATGAAGTAAAGGCTATACTATCGGGGATCTTGCATTCCACACACTAATATACATAGACGAATACAAGTGTTAGGTGCCGGGATCCTTGTTTACCCGTCTACGCACGAGTACTTGGATCCGGACGAGTGGTCACCGCTCTTTGCCAGGGACTCTGTCCCAGGGAAACGGCCTTGCACCCGGAGCAAGTACTTTTACTCTGGGTGGTAGGCAAAGTACTTGGAAGAATGTGAAAACTCTTCCCCTGTAAGTTGTCCCTCCCCCACGAGAAAGGAGGTCGAAACAGGAAAGCTTCGAGATCACGAGTATCCAATCGCGTACTCCAGGGATACATGACAGGGCCCGAAACATGGGTCTGAGGAAGAAAGAACCCTGTCGATAGGAGCCCAAACTTGGCTCTCCACGGCGGCCCAACGATCCCTCGATAATACGGCGTCTCCGAACGGTGGTGACTACGAGTACGAATACTCTGTCTGCTGTCCCACGCCGCGCTCCGTATCTGGTACCGTCCGTCCCCCCGGTTCCCCCGGACGTACTCCGGATGCACTCACATGGGAACATCCCGCAATAGTTACCGAACGGAGCTTGTCGAAATCAGCATGGCTATTAGCGTCACAGCTAGCAACCCCACTAGAAATCATTTAATCTTGTTACGGGAAGGCTAGTCGAGCTAACCCACATAGCCGTACATCGTACTTTACGGCACATGTTCCACATCAATCATTTTCCAGTTAACCGCCTCCGGAGTCAGCCTCCGGACTCACGATGGGTGTTCTAGACCGGAATCCTTGCCACTTAGCCGGGTCACATTCCGACTTTCCCCGAGTCCGTGTCAAGTACCCCGTCCCCCCC
>ONZQ02000001.1:3907626-3929975 GCA_900312665.1 Cephalotrichum gorgonifer
CCCCCTTCCCGTATTACCCAGACACAGGATTAACAGCTTCCTTTTTCTTCTTTTCTTCCTTCGTGCTTTTCTCTGCCTCCACTTCCTTCTGCCGACCGCTCGCCCCGCAAATCAAGGATCCCAGGAGTGCGCGTTCGAGCGAGTACCCGTCCTCCCAGTACTCTGGAGTGATTGACCCCAACAATCGCCTATCCCTGCTGAAACGGGGACACCCCTACGTCTGATGTGCACGAGATGCCCCCACAGGCCTCAAACGCGACCGGCCCTCGAACCAACCCCCAAAGCAAGCATCGTGGGATTTTAATGCGCTTCATTGCGTATTGGGAGCTCTGGCAAGGGGGGCATCTACGACTAGTGCTCGTAAGAAAGTGACCAGCTTGTCTGCTGGTACCCTTGTGACCTCGTCTAATGAGCTAGTCCCCTGTCGTTAGCGCGCTCGGTTTCTTTACCCTCTTTTCTCTTCTTTCACTCGTACAGGAGAAATGAGGGTATCGTCACCAGATGTCCGCTTTGGGGAAGCTCTCCCTCCAAGGACGCGCACCCCCCCGCCACCCCCTGGAACCCCCCTGGCATGCTGCATCCAACAGAAAGCTCTCGAAACCGTCGTCTGATCAATGAAATGAACGCCATTATTCAGCATTCGCCAGGTAATTGGATGTGGCACTATTAATTCCGTGCCTCCTCCTAGCGGATTTGTCCCACCCATCCCGCAACTGACCTTCGGGGTGCAAGTATTGCTCTCGTACTGACAAAGGTCCAAGTACGAGTACCGCCCGTTTACGATGGACTGCCCCCCTTTTATTTTTCGTTCCCGCGGGCGACTTTCCTTCTCTTGGCCTGGATCGACCCGATCGACTCCATTTTTATTTTGAAGCTCCGCGGCCCATCCGTTCGTCAGACCCACATTTCCTCCCCGCCACGGGAGCAAGGGGATTTGATGTGCCTCCACGATGGCAGCGGCCCTTCTTCGCCTAGAATGTGGAGTGCGTGCAGCTCGAAACGGAGCTCCTACTTCGTAGTCTCCTCCAGACCCTTAAACTAGTACCTGTACGAGTAAGCAGATCCACCAAGATGATGAGTGGTCCTGCTTCGACTTTGTCGTATTACGCGTAGTCTATAATAGGATGGGATATTCGTCCTTGTCAAGCACGCGCACCCATTGTAATTGTTGCCCACGAGCTTCAGAGCCCCATAGTAGCTGATTTTTTTTTTCTCTCGTCGCTGAATCCCTGCGAGTACGCATACGAGTTCGAGGCATTATTACGTTTTGCCCGATAATTCCCGCCGCCACGGAGAAGACCGCGGGGGTATTGCCTCGTGGGTGGGGGGCGGCGGGAGAAGCTTCTTCCCCCCCTTTTGACTTCTGGAAAAAATAATCCCCGAAAGCCGGTGGGCATTGCCGGGCCCTTCGCCGGCTGGGATCAGAAATGAGCAAGGACCCGCAGCGGAGAAAGCGCGAGTATACCCGGGCGAGAACGAGGGAGGAAAGTCTTGGGGAACAGCAGTTCTAGGGCTCGTGTAGCAAATATTCTCGCCGAAAAAAAAAGAGAAGGGTTTCGTAGGGCCGAACGAGCATGGCAAGCTTCAAGCTTCTCGGCCGGTGGAGACGGGACACGGGAGACACGGGGAGACGGGAGGCGGAAAGGTTTGTGTGCGTGTGTGTGAGGAGGTGGTGGAGAGCGGGAAAGCGGGAAGAAAGCGGGAACGGGAACGACCATGCATCAACCTGCCCTGTAACTGATCGGCGGGCCTCTTCCCCTCCCCTCCCCCCCTTTCCTTTGGCTCCGGCATTGGCATGCGAGCTGCAACCACTCCAAGAGCGGCCGCAGTGCCGCACAGGCGGGCCCCGAGGATCTGGATCCGCTTAATTCTCGTTCGTCGGTTCTTTCTCGAAGATCTCGGCTCCTCGTGTTTGAGAACGTCCGTATGACTAAAAAGCGCACCTCGGGACGAAGTAACAGCAATGCTATATTCCCGCACGATGGGGGCATGGCATTATGGTATTTACGAATTGGTTCATTTGATACTCAATAACATGGGTTCACCGCCGTAGGAAAGCTACAGGCGTACCTGAGGGGTGAAAACTCTCCCTCCACCATGATAGACGGAGGGATATAATGCTGGGCATGGAAGCGCCGGGGAACATACAGCGAGTAAGAACAAGGAGAGGAATAAGAATAAAAGAAGGTTCGGCAATCATAGTAACCCCAGCTTCGTCCGGGTAGTACTCCCCTCCCGAGCTCACGCTTCGACTCGAAACTCGCCGCTTGGGATGACCTTAGAGAGCCGCTTTGGTCACCAGCCGCGTCTCAAGTTTTTGAGGGCTCGAATTCTCGGGTGTATCATATCTTCGGGATTCCGCCTCCTTTCTCGGCTGTTGGAGTGGCTTACGGGCTACTTGTAGAGGCAGATACTAAGATAGGGCACAGGCCATTACCCTTGGGGTAAGGCGCCTTGACATGTATACGGTATCGAAACGCTATTACCTTTGGGGGAAGGCCTCATGTAAGGTAGGTACAATGTATCTCGCGGTGTTTCGTTCCAGGTGGCGACATGGAAAAAGAAGCTTAAATGCCACATGCCAAAACCAGTGAATTCTTGGACGGGAGGGGGCTGGGGAAGAAACCGGAGGCGGGTAGCTTTTTGGTTGCGATCGCGGAGCGATATCGGGGCGTCATAAGCATTTTGCCTCGCGGCGGGATATCACGCATCCCAAGGCGGATTCGAGTCGTGGCACTTGGTGGCAGCCGAAGTGCCGAGGCAATTCTGACGCCAATCCCAATGGCGACCCCCGCGAGAATCGGACCTCGAGAACACTTCACATGATGGTATACCGAGGGAAGGCTTGGCTCCAGCGGGCCATACTCGCGTTTGTGTAAACTGGGGGTATCATTCATTCAACATAGACTATAAACGTTGCCGGACTTGTCTCCGTTCACTTCTCCCCGGCCTGTAATCCCCACCCCCCACCACCCCACGGGGAAGAAGTCGCGCAGAGAGAGCGGGAATCAGAAAATGCCTCGGCGCAAAAGGATGATGGGTGTTCCCTCAAGCAAACGGGGTGGGGGGACATATGCGTATGGACACGGCACCTACTCGAATCCTCTAACAAACCCCGCATGCTCCTCCGGCGTCATCTCCGACCACGCCTCTGGCGTCAGATGGTATGACCGTCCTAAAAACGTAACGCCAGCCCATATATCGCTCTGCAGCGAGAAATGGAGGAGCTCGACCGCGAGATAGTTCGCCGCCCACGCCCAATTGACTGTGCCGAAGAACGACGGCTCCCATAGCTGACTCATCGACAGGCCCCTCCGTAGACCGTACGACCTCGCCAGTGTCCGGTACGCTGTGGCCTCCAAGGGGGAGAGGAGAATACACGTCGCGAGGCGGGAGAGGATCTTCGCGGCGTGGACCAGCGGCTGCTTCGAGAGGGCGTTGCGGAGGTAGACCGCCTGCTGCCCGCCCTGAGACCGCCCGTCGGTGCCCGCGGTGGGCCGGAGCTCGGCAGACCAGACGCCCTGGGCGCCCTGGGGCGCGGCGTCGGCGGACTCCGTCGCCTCGACGTCGAAGCTGATGAGCGTGCCACTTATGGCGCCGTTGTCTTCTTCCTCGGAGCCATAGTCGTCGCCCCGCCCTGAGAATGCGCTGGGGCGCCTCGAGGCCCCGCTGGTATTATTCTGAGACGACTGCTGCCCGCCTTCTTCTGATGAGTCGGCCCGCTGAGACCCGGGCGTCTCGGCCGTCCCGGATTCCTCCGCAGGTTCGCCGCCGGACCGTTGGAAGAGGGCGGCAGGGTCCGGGATCGTATCCGCGGCGGCCGTTTGGGGCTCTATGATGAGCTTAATGTAGGGGAGTCGGAGGAAGATGGTGAGGCCCAGACTGGCTACTGCCCTCGAGTAAAGTTTTCTCCATAGGGCCACCAGTAGAATCGGGCCAACGTTGATCGCCGCGGCCCCGCACCAGGCCAGGATCGATGATACACTTAGATCCGCAGGCGGCGAGGGTGCGGAAATGGGTGAGGATGGCGTAAATGGGATGAAGAATGCAGGACCTGGAAGGCGAAACTCGGATATTATGCCCGATCTTTGAAGGAAGATGTATGCGGCTAGGTGGGTGTGGATATAGGCCCCCAAGCACTCTTCACTATGCGGTAACTCAGTGGGCGCACGAGGATCGGACGAGGGGCGGTGGACACTTACAGGATCCAAAGCGGCTCGGGAAGCGCGAGTCTACCGATAAAGTTATTCTTGAGCCAGTCCAGCGCCTTCCATGCTAATTGTGTGGGTAGGCCAGCCAGTAGGAGCCCTGTTAGGGGACGTGGGATCTCTTCCCGGCACGTTGTCGCCAGTTTCCAGAATGGCTTGTACGAGAAGGGTTTGTAGACCTGGCCAAGCGTTCAGGTGTTAGCGCAAAACATCCCGTGCCTCCACCAAGGACGTCCCCTACCATTACGCGCCGCCGAAGCCCCCAGAATCCCCACACCCCTACTTCCATGAGTGTGTCGTTCAGTCTCCCCATGCGCTCTCCGATAATCTGCTCGTACAGCATGTACCGACGTGCGGCCAGTATCTCGGCATCGTTTGAGCTCGGATCGGGCTCGGCGACCCCGATGACGTGCATGACTTCATTGTGGGAGCGGACAATCTCTCGATTCAATCGCTTCGTCTCGGGGTTGACGGGCCGGCCTTTCTCGTCGTACATTTGCGTCGGACCTCGCGTATCTTCCTCTCCTTCGCCCTGTACAACGTCATCATACGGGGATCGGCCCTTTAGAGAAATATATGCGTTAGCCAAGGGGTCGGTCGGGGAAATTGGCTCGAGGCCGGGGAGATAGCTGGCCAGCTGCAGTATCAGCGGCTCGCGCGCTGCGTGACGACACACCAAGGCGAGGGCCGTGAGAGGGCCCTGTCGTCCCATTGTGAGCAGACCTGTGGGGTGACTCTAGGGGAGCTTATAATCTAGCCACATCTCTATCCTAAGAGAGTAGCAGCTAATGTACTAATAGTAGTGTCTGTGGTAAATGCAACCTGGGATCGCGATGGCTGGCGGTTGATACAGGTCAAGTTAGATCGAGGTCGTCAGGTCGGCGGTTTCGGGAGAACCGGACACTGGGCCTTTCATGCCATACCATGCATGCGGAAACTTATCGATAAGAAATACTAGCGTCTTATCGATAAGCCCATGCCAAAAAATTTATACGTCCCTCCTCAATTGTGAACAAGGGCGATTTGGGTTGCGATCCCTCAAAGACGACGGACAAAATGGCGACGAAGCAACCCCTAACAACCACGTTCGACGTGGGCAAGGTCATCGCGCCGATATTTACCGGCGGCTCGATCGCCATTGACAACAATGTCAGCATTCTGGCCACTACGCTTGGCGAGAATGTCGTCCTCACCGACCCCGCCACTGGTCGGAATATTACCAAGATAGAGGGGGTACGTTGCTTCGTGGGTAGCTCTGGATGGGCGGTTCGCTAATTTCATGGGTTTTCATAGGATGGCGAACTTGTTTCTACAATGACGAGTATGGCGCCCCAGTCAAAGCCTGCGAAGTAACCGCAAAACTAACGGACCACCTAACAGTAACGCCTTCTGGCACTCACCTCATCGTATGCTCGCGATCGCTGTCTATGAAGATCTACTCCCTACGAAAATCCAGCGCGGAGAACAACTCGGTAGATGTGACCCTGGTTCGAACGCTCAAGCCCCACGCCACCCCCGTTGTCGTTCTCGCGGTCGACCGGACAAGCACGCTTCTAGCGACGGGCGGGACTGATGGGGCGATCAAAGTCTGGGACGTGTCTGGAGGGTTTGTCACGCATACCTTCCGTGGACCGAATGTCCTTGCTTCCGCCCTCCGGTTCTTCGAGGTCGCCGGTCGCGCCACGGATGAAGGGGGCAAGAAGGAGGGCAAACGATCAAAGAAGTCAACAGACGCAACGGATACCGACGAGACTGGTGGTGGCACCACGATCAATTTCAGGTTAGCAGCGGGCTTCCAGGATGGAAATGTCCGCGTGTGGGACCTGCACCGGCGGAACTGCATCGCGAATCTCGACTCTCACGTATCGGACGTTCAAGCGATCGACTTTTCGCCAACCCAGCAGGCGCTCGTCTCAGTGAGCAGGGATAAGACGATAATATGGTGGGATACCCGGTCCTGGAAAGTGCGGAAGTTGGTTCCTTGCTTTGAGATGCTCGAGACTGTTGGCTTTGTCGACGATGGGCATCTGACCTACACCGGTGGAGAGAAGGGCTGTCTCAGAGTCTGGGACACGGAGAGCGGGCGGGAAGTCACCGCTGAGCAGGACGCCAAGCATGAGAGCGAGGCCATCGTTGGGAGCATTTTCCGCCCCGAAATTCCCTTCATAATATGCACTCAGATGGACCACACCCTTGCGCTGTACCACCCTCCTTCAAAGGCCAATCTGGCAGTGGCGGAGGCAGCTCAACATCCGTTCAGGAGAGTGTCCGGAACTCATGATGAGATTATCGACCTGGCCTATGTCACACCCGACCGCACAATTATGGCACTGGCCACCAATGCGGAGGAGATTCGGCTCGTATCTACTCTAGAACCGAAGGAGTCATCGAAGCAGGAGTCCTGGCTTTCTGGAGACACCCCATGCTTTGGTCAGGATGTGGGGCTCCTCAAGGGCCACGACGATATCATCCTTACCCTGGATACCGACTGGTCTGGCTGCTGGATCGCCACCGGCGCAAAGGACAACAGCGCGCGGCTCTGGCGGATTGATCCGAGCACTGATACGTACGAGTGCTACGCCGTGTTCACCGGCCACGCCGAGTCTATTGGCGCTGTTGGACTCCCCAAGACTGTGCCTCAGGAATCGTCCCAAGCGTTCCAGGACCCTCTCAATCACCCTCCCCCTTTCCTCATCACTGGATCTCAAGACCAGACGGTTAAGAGGTGGGACATTCCGCGCAAGCCGCAGGAGGAAGGGAAAAAAGGGGGACTCCGAGCGGCTTTCACGCGAAAGGCACACGAAAAGGATATCAATGCTGTTGACATTTACCACAACGGAAGCTTGTTTGCGTCGGCGTCACAGGATAAGATAGTCAAGATCTGGTCAGTTGAGGAAGGGGAGGTCCAGGGGATCCTGCGAGGACATCGGAGGGGTGTCTGGTCGGTGCGGTTCGCCCCCCCTAAGCTGCCAGCCCTTCAAGGCCAGGATGGCTCCATTTCCGGAATGGGAACAATCCTCACTGGAAGCGGTGACAAGACGGTGAAGCTATGGAACCTGAGCGACTATTCTTGCATCAGAACGTTCGAGGGCCACTCCAACAGCGTGCTCAAGGTCGCTTGGCTCAATGTGCCGAAACCGCAAGACCAGCCCGGACGACCCCTTCTTGTTGCCAGTGCAGGCGGCGATGGTCTCGTCAAGGTGTGGGATATCAATTCCGGAGAGGCGGAATGCACACTCGATAACCACGAGGATCGCGTGTGGGCACTAGCCGTGCATCCCGAGACGAACGCGATCGCATCAGGCAGCGGGGACTCGACGGTGACGTTCTGGGAGGATACGACGAAGGCTACCCAGGCTGCCGCGACGGAAGCTGCGCACCGGGTAATAGAGCAAGAGCAAGAACTGGAGAACCACATACATGTTGGATCGTACCGAGAGGCTATCACCCTGGCCCTCCAGCTGAACCACCCCGGCCGGCTGCTCAGCCTCTTCACCAAGGTTGTCACGATCGACAAGCCGGAGCCCGACAGCCTGTGCGGGCTGAAGGCAGTAGACCACGTCCTCGCCAACCTGTCGGACGAGCAGATATTCCTTCTCCTACTTCGCTTGAGGGACTGGAATGCCAACGCGAGGACGGCACCGGTCGCGCAGCGCATCCTATCGACGCTGGTGCGGAGCTACCCCTCGTCGCGCATCTCGAATCTCTCAGTCAAGGGGGCGCGGGGGCAGAAGAGTCTGAAGGAGGTGCTACATGCGCTGAAGGTGTATACGGACCGGCACTACAAGAGGATGGAGGAGCTGGTAGATGAGAGCTATCTGGTGGAGTATACCTTGCAGGAAATGGATAGCCTGGTGCCGTCGTTGGATGGCGAGGTGGTGATGCAGGACGTGTAGGGGACGGGTGGGATTTGGCGTTGTATTTTTATAAGGGCGGCATTTAAAAAGGTCCATAGTCAAGAAACTTGATAAATTCTTATTTTTTAACATCTGTGGCACTGATCAAGGTGGCCGTGGCCGGTCTTTCCCCATCCTTCGCGCATGATTTCGTTTCATACATGTAGTTTAAGAGAATGGTGTGAGTACATAGGTAGATGTGTCGTTAGGGGTGTGATTAGCAAACGGGGTGTGCAAGGCGAGTACTAGTAGGTAATGGGGGTGTGTAGCAAGTGGGTGTGTGGATAATACAAACTCATTTTTGTATGTGCTCAGTGCAAGGACGACATCTCTGCCTCAGCTCCATCATAACCGTCAAAACCCTGCCCGCCCCCACGCCCGCCAAAATCTAGTCTGGACGACGTAGCTCAACCAGAATCCGATCACGCGCAAGAATTTAGGTCACCCACAGTCAAATCATGAAGCGATTCGCCTCCGAGGCCCTCGACGAGTCGTACGCCGTCGGCTCGCCGGCCTCAAAGCGCTCGCGACTGGGCGACTCGACAGAGCGCTCACTTTCCCCGGACGCAGACGGCCGGGACGCCGCCGATGCCGATACGCCCAAGGCCGACGAGGAGGATGACGACGCCGATAACAACATCCCCGGGACGATACGCCAGGCGGCGCCGACCGAGGGCTACGACGACCTCTACCTCGACACGATAGACCGGACGGTTCTGGACTTCGACTTCGAGAAGCTGTGCTCCGTCACACTATCCAACATCAACGTCTACGCGTGCCTCGTGTGCGGGAAATATTACCAGGGGAGGGGGCCCAAGTCGCATGCGTACTTCCACGCGCTGGACGAGGACCACCACGTCTTCATCAACATGAGGACGCAGAAGGTGTTCGTCCTCCCCGAGGGCTACGAGGTGCAGAACAAGACGCTGGACGACATAAAATACATCTCGGACCCGAGGTATACGAAGCGCGAGGTCATGGACCTCGACCGCGTGAAGAGGACGGCGTGGACGTACGGCGGCCACAAGGAGTACACTCCGGGCTTCGTGGGGATGAACAACATCAAGGAAAACGACTACCTCAACGTCGTCATCCAAGCCCTCTCACACGTGCCGCCGCTACGGAACTACTTCCTTTTGGAGGACTTTTCGTCGCGGTCGGAGCTCGTGCAGAGGACGAGCACACTGTTCAGGAAGATCTGGAACCCGCGCGCCTTCAAGGCCCACGTGTCGCCGCACGAGCTCCTCCAGGAGATCGCGCTGCAGTCTAACAAGCGCTTCACCCTCACGACGCAGTCCGACCCGGTCGACTTCATCTCCTGGTTCCTGAACAACCTGCACCTCGGCCTCGGCGGCAGCAAGACGAGGCCCGGTAGCTCCGTGATCCAGCACATCTTCCAGGGGAAGCTCAGGGTCGAGTCCCAGGCCATAACGGCACGCGCCGACGTCGGGGACCGGCTGCGCTTCGAGGAGGCCGCCGAGGTAAAGGTGGACGTCGTGCGCTTCCTCCTTCTGACGCTTGATCTCCCCGCCGCGCCCCTGTTCCAGGACGAGCTGGAGAAGAACATCATACCGCAGGTGCCGCTGACCACCGTGCTGAACAAGTACAACGGCGTCACGGCACAGGAGCACCGCGCGCAAAGGAAGCGGTACCGCCTGCTCCACCCGCTGCCGCCGTACCTCATCTTCCACGTCAAGCGCTTCAGCCAGAACAAGTTCGTGTCGGAGCGGAACCCCACCATTGTCACCTTCGAGCCGCGCAACCTCGACATGTCACCCTACGTAGAACCGGACCCGTCGGTGAGCCCGCCGGGCGAGCCGATATGGTATGACCTCGTGGCTAACGTGGTGCACGAGGCGGTGAGGATGAGGAATGATGTCACAGAGACGAGCGAGGAGAAGCGGATGTGGAAGGTGCAGGTTAGGGACCGGGCGGCAGAGCAGTGGGTTGTTTGTCAGGATCTATTTGTGGAGAGGGTGCAGAGCGAGCTCCTGTTTGCTGGGGAGACTTATTTGCAGATTTGGGAAAGGAGAAAGACCCCCGGCAAGGGGAAGGGGAAGGCGTAAGACAGGGGGCGGAAGGGGGCGGAAGGGGATAGTGATGGAACACCAATGGACATGAGATATCTCCAAGTTGGAGTCCAGCACCATGACTACTACTACTAGCCTGTGCCTTATTGTGATGGGAGTGCACTAGAACAGGATATTCCCCCACCATTGGGTATCACGAAGGTATAGACACAGAGATAGGATGCGCTACGGCTTTTCAGTCCACCATGTCCACCAACATGTAAGACACAGAGATAGCGGTTACTACCAGCAGACATAACGAGATATGACCACCGAATGCTCTTCAATTCTCACACCTTGCCTCCCAGGCGTCCTTTATCCCTTTCCCATTCACTAGCGAGTCAAACCTCGGCAATGCATAACCTATTTCCCCACCCTCCCATCATCACCACGTCGCAATAACGCAAGAAAAAAAACATACAAAACAGAGGCTGCTCTTAGTGTACAGACGGTTGTTTGGAAAACAAAAGAAAACTTTCTCTCTTTCTCATTTGTCGTCTCTCTCTCGCTCGTTCTCTGAAGTCGTAGCGGAAACACCGCGTCTTAGGCAAGGGCATGAGGACTCCGACTAGGAGGTCGTCGTCGACTGGCGTTGCGCCTCGTCAGAGTTGTTGGACCTGTTCTGGTGTCCTTGGTGGCGCTTCTCGCCGCTGCCGCCTTGGTGGTGGTCCCGCTTACTGTGTCGCGATTCCTCGACGGCGACGCGCTGCTGGATGGCCGAGTCGTGGCTCTTAAACTCGACTCTAGTGCTGGGCGGCAGGTTGAGGATGCGCTTCATCGTCTCTCTGTACACACGGTCAGGTTAGCGCATCAGAGCCTATTGGTGGGATGGGACGGACGGGTTGGCAGGGGACAAACCTAATCTTGATGACGCGGCCACCGTCGTTGCGAGTCCAAATGCTGATGACGTCCTCGCCATTCCGCACGTTGGCCACCGCGCCGCAGACCTCGTCGCCAGCATCGCCAAACTGCTCGCCGATCAGGGCGAGGATCAGGTCCTCCCAGTAGCGGTCCACGACCCCCTTCTTGAGCCGCACCACCCACTTCCCGCCCTTCTTGTTCACATCGTCCTCCCATATCGGCCGGATGCCAAACTTGAAGAAGTGGTACTCGGACATTGTGGGTAGCTTCGACGGGTTCTTCAGGTGGGAATATACGTCGAAGAACTCCTCCACGGTGCCACAGTGGCACATGGGTCGCAGAGTCTTCTCGTAGTCGACGAAGCCCTGGGACTTGGAGATCGGCGGCCGCCACCAGAACACCCACTTGTTCACGAGCGGGTGAGAGACGGGCCCCGCCGCGGTTGTCTCCGACCTCTTCTCTGTCCCGGAAGACGCCGCGGCCAGCTTTCCGGAGTCCTTCGCGGGGTTCTTATCGGCGCTGGGTGTCTTCGCCCCGACCTGACCCATGGCCGCCTCGAAGGGGTTGCCGGGGGACTTTGGTGTCTTGGATCCGACGGAGAAGGAGGCGAAGGCGCCGGATCCGAGCCCGAAGGCCGCGGCGCCGGGGGACGCGGTCATGCCTCCGCCGGGCGTGGTCGCGGAGCTCGTCCGAGCCGCCTGGGGGTCGTTACCGACTCGTTTCTGGAAGGACGTGTTGCGGCTTGAGCCATCGCCGGCCCCGCCATTGGGGGGGTTATTCGTGGTGAGGGAGAGCTTGGTGTTGCTGCAAGACAGGGGAGGGGTAAGTTAGCAATTGCCGGGGGGGCAGTCTACAGGCTCGCTTCGGATGAAAAAAAAAACACATACCTGACAGTGCGACGGGTCCATAGGTTATCCATGGGTTCGTCGGGTCCTGAATAGATGCTGAAGGGGTAAGGAGGGCTCGAGTAGCGCACGAGAAGTCGTCACCAATCGCCGAGTGGGAATACGCTCGGCGGGGAAGTTTCTACAGAGACGGTATTTCGGTAAACACGATGGGTGGGTTCGTGTGCTCTTGGGTATATAGAAGGTGCGGTAGGACCCAACGAAGTGCGGCGCAGGCGGCGGTGGTGGTCGAGGCAGAGGTAGAGACAGGGAGGCGAGAACCGGTGGTAGTTTGAGGTTTCAATATTTCGATGGCGACGGCAGTTGTTTGTTTCGGAGAATGGGTGTGGCTAGAGATACTGATGTGTAGGGATGAATGGTAAGATAATACAGATTATTAAAGTGGGATGAAGTGGGATGATTGAGAAGATCCGGTTTTTGGGTTTGCGAGGGTGTGAAGGTTGTTGCTGTTTTACAAGGTGGTGGTGATGTGGAAGTCTGGGGTTTGGGGAAAGGCTTGAGCCAGGAGAAATCTTTCTTTCGATGATGGTATTAGCACTAGTACGGCCATCAAAGTTCATGTACCACATACCACTGGTGGTGAAGAAATATCGGGCATTGAGCCCTCTCCAGCGGGATAAGGCATAAGTACTAGGTACCTTGAGGCTCGCTACTGGGCACGAAATGGCACTGTGACTAGCTACTCAACCCACCAATTTTGGAGTCGGTATTACTGGTGCACATCCACCACTCGAACCACCAAGCTAAAGCTAGCCCTCCCACCAGCGAGAAGCAAACAAGCAAGCAGAGGACACACTCAAGACAAGGGCAGCTCACAGCCCCGCGAGTGGGGCAAGGAGTATGAAGGGACCGGCCCTATGGAAGTACAAAAAAATGAGCTTAAAGGGGATATTAAAAAGGGTGGGCAGAAAAAGCAGAGAGTGTCATTCGAGGCGTCAAAAGAAGTAAGAAGGGGTGCTGCTAGAAAGCGGTGCTAGAACGATAGAACCATAGAAGGTGGGGAGTGTACATAAGGGAAGGGATATCACGATGTGCTTGAACTGGCGGCAAGTACTGTTACAAGTATATCCCACTCTGTGATGGTGGAATATCTGGTTCAACCCTAGAGTGCCCTGGCCTGGCTTTGCTACCCTTGCAAGTCAAGGTATGGATGGGTTGGGCTCTGACACTACATGTATGCATGCAGCTATTACTCCACATGTCCGATATATATCTAGTGTGTGAAGAGAAAGCATCATAAACATATATATCGGACATGGCTGTAGATACAAAGAAGGTAAGATAATTCATTGTGATATGAAAGTGGCCGAAGCTCCGAGCCATGCACACTACAATACTCGTACCAGAGCAAAAAAGACAATGCAACAGGTACAAGTGCATGTATCCACCCTAAAATAGCCTGGACGGCTGCCTTGTCCAGGTAACCCCACCACACCTCTTATCGCCACCTCGGTGAGCTTATCGCTCGACGGGATCTTAGAAAAATTTCCCCAGCGCCAACCTCATCCAGTAGCCCGACGACCACCACCACCATCGACGACCCCCCCTTCCACACTCCAAGGCTCCGAAAGCGAAGGCTAAAGGGCCTATCCTCGACACAATGGCGCCCTCAAGAACGAAGACAGTAAAAAATAAATTTGCCGCCCCGAAGCGCTCCGAAAGCGAGGGTGTTGCGAAGAAGAGCAGCAAGAAGAAGAAGACCGGCGCGCCGCTCACGAAGCAGGTCACCACGCCCAGCGCCGTGGCGAAGAAGAAGAAGAAGAAGACCTATACGGCGGAAGAACTGGGCATCCCCAAGTTGAATGCGATCACCCCCGTGGGGGTCGTCAAGCCGAAGGGGCAGAAGAAGGGGAAGGTGTTCGTTGATGATCCAGTAAGTTTTTTCTTCTTGGCTTCTTTTCTTACCTTTTCTTCTGGAAAGCCGCCATGTTTCGACTGCTTTACGTACCGGGGCATGGATTACCTGTTACGAGTGCTAACTATCCGCTTTAGGAGGGTATGGGTTTGATAATGGCGATAGTACAGGCGGAGAAGGACGGGCAGATCGAGTCCAAGATGATCAAGGCACGGAAGATGGAGGAGATCCGGGAGGCTAGGCGCGTCGAGGCGGCGAAGAGGGAGAACGAAAAGAACGAGAGGTTAGAGAACGCGAAGGATTCGATACGGAAGAAGAGGAGTAAGAATAAGAGGGGCGCGTCCGAGAGGGGGGAGGGGGGTACCACCGAGACGGACGGACCGGCATTGGGGGCGAAAGGCTCTAAGTCCGGTAAGAAGAGGAAGTCAGTGTCGTTTGCGTGAAGGGGTAGACGAGGTTTCTTTGTGTGTATTACGTTTATGCATCTGAGGCGTCTGGCGCTGAAAAAAGACAATACCTGGTTGGCCAACACTACATATCTGTATGAGCTTCCAGGACACCAAGAAGTTTACGGGATCATGCTTGTACTCGTAAAGAGGTCGCCAAGGGCCGGAGGAGTATCTGGTTTAATCCCGTCCGATAAGGGATTCTCTATTTCTTTGTTGCAACAGAATGATACATGCTTATATGCTTCATGCCAATTTCCACGCTTCGCTCCCGGAAACCCCAAAACACCGACCCGAATGCCTCTCTGCCTCGGAGTCCTAGTCATGCGATATGTGCATCTTACGCCTCATGGGTTGGAAATTCGCACCCTGGTAGCCTGTAGGGTAGGGCGATTGCGCTCTCCCATCCACGCTCTTCTTTTCGGACGGCGCCCCATCGCCAACGCCGTCGATCTCGAACTGCATCTTGTTCAAAAAGTTGCAGACCTACCGAGCATCAGTATCACAACGGGATACCGGGGAAAGGGGGAGTGGGGTGGGTTGGTTAACGGCAAGGGAAAACTCACTGGCTTCGCAAACCATCGTCCGCCGCCGAGTTCGAACCAACAGAGATGGCCTCCTAGCGAAGTCGCGACGATCGCTGTATAGGGATTCGCCTCGAACTCGCGATACGGGACGGCTTCGTCGACGGCGATCTATTACTAGGCGGTCAGAATGCATGCAAATCTCGTGACGGGGACCGCGGCACAACTCACGGGGTCGTCAACGGCGTGGACAGCCAGGAAGGGAATTCGTATGGCTAGGACGGCGTCGGTAGAGGAAGCATCACGATAGTAGGCGTCCTCGGTAGGATAACCCCAGAGTGGGCATCTTGTCGAACAGTTAGCAAGAGCTCTAGGCCTTCGTGTTACACAAAGTGGTGGGGGGTACTTACTGAAGTTCTCTATCGAACTCGTAGAGGTACGTAATGCTCGCCAACCGCTCATAGTCCAAGCACGTGTGGGTTTCGATTGCCACCTTATGCCTCTTCGCAAGTTCCTTCATGCTGTCTACATTGCGGGGTTAGACGGGATCTATACATCTCTGAGGAGATGGTGCCACTCACTTCCCATGACGCGCTGATACACCTCCTTGCCGAGGAGGGTCCGTCGAAGGGCCTTGTTGGATACCTCCAGGTTAAACGGGTTCGAGCATACGATGGCGGCTTTCAACTGGCAGTCGAGGCCTTCCTCGCCACAGTACTAGTTCACGTTAGAGAGGGTATCAGCTTCGATCTCACGCCGGGGACGCCTACATTTGTCAAGATGTTGGCCCCCAGCGAGAAGCCGAGGCCATACAAGGGGCGGTTCGGGAACTTTTTCCTCAGCCATTTCACAGTCTAAAAGTACACGCGAGTTAGGCACAGGGGCGAAGGTCACACACTACTTTCGATGTTCTTCGTGAGGTCGGCGCGGAAGACTCACCTGACGGATGTCCCAGGTGGCCCTCGCGTTGTAGAGGACGCCGGATGTGATGGGGCTCATGGCACAGCCGCGGGAATTGACTACGCATATCTCCCAATCCCCACTCTCAACCAGGGGGGCGATCGCATGTCTAAGGTAGATCTCGTGAGAACCGCCGGAAAGCCCGTGCAGTACCACAAGCTGAGGCCGAGTATCATCGGATCCGAGCCCGGCCAGCTCCGAGTCGTTATAGAACACCGTATGAGGAGGAAGTGTTGAGTCACTTTCTTCGAACGGTTCCTCCACGAAGTCGACCGAATACGTCCCTGGGCAGGTCTTATTGTCCGAGTCAAATACTTTCCTCTTGTAGTGGACCGTCGGGCCCTCCTGTTTTGTCGCTGTCCACATCGTCTGCACATGTCCATTGAAGAGGAGTGGATTCAGGTGGCAAGGGGGGGTGACCTCTCTAGCCACAGCAGCCATATCGGTCTCTGTCCCATCCTTGCGCTTGAGAGGGACTGGGGAGTCGGAGTGCGTGA
Source organism: Cephalotrichum gorgonifer (assembly GCA_900312665.1). NCBI lineage: Eukaryota > Fungi > Ascomycota > Sordariomycetes > Microascales > Microascaceae > Cephalotrichum > Cephalotrichum gorgonifer. Next base: position 3,923,848 of record ONZQ02000001.1, read on the forward strand.
AAGAGATGTTTGCGCGGCCGAACCACTCCATGACTGGTGAGCTTAGTGCACACAGTTGTTTGGTGGAATTCTGTGGTGCGAGACTTTCCTCTGTTGATAGATGAGAGCAGCTGGCTTTTGACGAATGCTAAGAAGGAAACCAAGGGAGAATCGGACCCTCACTCGTGAGTTGAGAATGTAGATGATGATAAGGACTACATGTATAAGGGGGAGCGAAGAAAACCATGTAAGTGCACTGAAAAAGATGGGCCTAATATTCGAAAGTAGTCGAGCCGGCGGGCCTATCACAGATCTATCCATTCCATGTCTATCCACAATAAAGTACGCCCCTTCATGGACCCCTTACCCTTTCTGGCAATCTGCGGTGCCTGGCGAGAAATGAGCCGAGGCAGGTTTTAGGCATGGTTATGTAATCCTGAAACCAGAAAGATGTCCAATCGAACAGGCGGCCTTGTGGCTCTATTCGACGCCACACGGAAGCGCGGGTTACATAATGTACTTCCAACTTCACATGACTTTGGTACTGTCTAGCGTTGCATTATTCTTCGCTCACCGTCAGAATCTTCAATCTCCACTCTCCACCGAAACTCAACACCACTCATTCATCACCAGCACAGGCGCTTCTACCGTCCACAGCCCGCTCTCTTTGAATCCTCAATCCGTTCTTCCTCTTAGCGCCCTGGAAAGCCTCTTCTCGACCTGACCTGTAATATGCGATCGGACGGACCCTCGCGCCTTACGGCGGAGTTGCAAGAGGTGGAGGAACGATACTCGACTGGGCTATAGGTCTGGCACTACCGGTTGGCCCGCAACCCATCATGACACCCGAGAGATATATGAACGGAAGATCGATTAATTACGGGATTTTGGGTCAAAGATGTCACCCGGCCTTCTTCTTCGGCTATTTTATCCTCGGCGAACGGCCTCCCGTCCGCACACTTATGCTGGACATACCCTCGCACTGAATTGGGCTCTCACCCAGTTACGCGTTCTTATGGCCTGTGATACGTGCTGGGGGTACCCGCGCCGCCGGACAATTGACCTATGGATGCCAAGCGACAGGATGTGGAAGATTTCGAACCACATGGGCAGCGTACAAACGGCACCGGCACGGTACTGCAAACCAACGCCTGTGGACTGCTCTATTCCTTCCTAGGGTGCTGCCCCATGGCCTAGCTTGGTGGCCTCGTTTTCGCGCCTAATCTTGTGGTCTTGTCTCGCGTTACTGTGGACGGACTGAGACTAGCTTTCAACCCATGTCTCTTCACAAACTTGCCGCGCCCGCCAACATCGCGGGCACTGGCAGGAGTCCCAGGACAGCTAGGACGGCACAGCGGCTACGGCTGCCTTGAGTGGACTCCGGTACTGGACTAGATTCCTTTCCAGTCAACCGGGTGATGAAGGGGTGTCTTTGTGAGGATGGGGATGGTCATCGCTCAAATTTGGGGTGCGGGCATTCCTGCGGGAATTCGTAAAGCTTTAGTACATAGTGATGTTCGTCCATGACCAAGTTTGCACCCCCGGGTGCCAAACCATGTTCTGGGCTGGGTATTTCTTTACCCCGTCCAGATATGCACACAGGGCATGGGTACGGATGGATGGAAAACAATATGCGATTGGAGGAAACTAGGCCACGTCCCACATGGGATGTTGCTGGAACCTTGGGGCTTGACACGACGCAGCTTTCTCCCAAGCGAGAGGCAGGAATCTCTTGAGGCTGGCACACCGTTGTTCGGCATGGGCGTCAGTTTTGCCGCCCATAAGTGGGCGAACGTGGGCAGCTAGCGCACTGTGGCCACTGCACATGGGCGAATTGCTACGTTGCTGCCCTTCCGCTGCCGCCTGTATTGGCGCCGGATCACGAAGCTTTGCGCCATTCCGGAGTGGAGGAACTGAGAGTAAGGACAGAGGTATCCCTCCTGGTTTGGCTCTTGATCCTGTCTGGGTTTGGGACATGAGAAGGACTTTTCTTACGTTGGCAAGTACGGGATATTACTGTGGAATCCACGCCCCCCTGGCCTGGAATTCTTTCACGGAGCCGAATCCCGACCGTGGAGTTCGAGACCACGTCCCAGGTGGCGCTTTCGAAATCGCGAATACAATCCCCCCCTTCCGCCTCCGCTCACCACACCACAGCCCCACCACCCGCCAACATAACCGCTCCGTTCCCAACCCCACCACCTCTGCTTAATATGCGTCGACTCCGTTCTAACTGCCAACTTGAATACTTCCACTGAAGTCACTTTAAGGAATTTCCAGCCGAGGGTTGGTCTCGTTCTTGGGTTCGCCATATTGATTCTCCTGGAGGGGCCAAGCACATCAGGCTCGGATGAACTTCGGTATAAATTCGGTTATACCGGGGTTGTTATCCGCTCCCTTCTCTACCTAGCATCCCAGAAAACTCAAAATCGCAATGAGGTCCCGTCAGTGAACTCCACAATCAGCGGCCCCAGGCTAAGTACACCGTTCTCGACATGCTGCCATGAAACACGATAGAAACCGCGGCGACGAGCGAAGAGATCGAGGCGGGTCACACCGAGGAACATCCCATTCTCGACGATCGTTTTCTCCCGAAGCTCGTCGGCCTCGCCCCGACGATCGAGACGCAAGCCGCAGCAAAACCGAGGCCAAGTTTCAAGGCGAATATCCCCGAGGACCTCGCGAATATACCAGCCACCGTTCGGGCCGAAGATCGCGTAGCCGCAGCGGGAGGTACGGGGAGCGGTCTCCCTCCCCGCGATATTTAGACAATCGTCGAGGCTCGAGACAGGAATTCTTCTCGCGACACAGTCCGCGTCAGGCAGCACCACTCGACAACAGCACCATCGACACTGGTCTTGGTTCAAAGCGTCCGAGAAGCCGGAGCCCATCGCCTCTTGGGTCCCACCGGAAGAAATCGAGACGAGATCATAACAACCGTCATTCCGACCGAAAACGGACGTCGCATCGGTCGCGGGAGAGACAGAGGTCTCCGCGTGACAGGGCTAGGCCTGGCGAAAGGGGTAGCAGGGACTTGGAGTTGGTCGCTGACCCGCACGACCGACCCTGTTTGTCGCCGCGCTCGTTGGTTGACGACGACCGAGGAGTGGGCTTTTCGTCGAGGGGGGGTCATCGAAACGCGCCCGACGTCGATACGTGGAGTCGCGAATCACGAGTCGACGACTCGCAGCGGCCCCCGTCAATGAAACATCCATCCCCTCAACCATCCTCATATCTATCGCAGAATCGAGCTCCTACGTCGCCGGGCTCAGCGTCCCGTGACTATCCAGAGCCAGGTCCTCACCCCCCTGACAACGGACACCAGCTTCAAACCCCCAGGGCACGTCATCGACCCGGAAGGGGAGGGTCCCGGGAGCGCGGATTCTCAAAAGAGGCCGTATCGGGTACCGGGTCTAATAGTATCGAGGTCAATATGGGGTCCTGCACCGGGAATTTCCACGGAGGCCACCCATCTCAGCAGCAAGCTCCTTACCCCCACAAGTCTCAATATGGAGGTGACACACGAGGCAATCATTCGCAGTCGCCAACATCTAACCCCTCCTATCATAACTCTCCTAACTCTCAATCATCCTATCATGGTGGCCGGCCCGGGTGGAATACCCAGCCACAATTCTCACCTTCACAGCAGTAAGTTTGAATAGCCACTACTTTTCTGATGGGAAGTGGCACTCACCATCTATTCTAGACAATATTCGCCTCAGTTCTCACAGACGCCAGCCGCTGGTCCCACCTCGTCTTCATTTAACCAACCTCCTACTGGCCCTCAGGGCCATTTTCACTCCAATTCTGGGCATTCTCCACCCCACTCTGCCCCGACTGGGCCGATGAATAAGTATCCCGGAGGACATCGCGGCGGCTTTAGGGGGCTATCTGGATCCTACCGAGGTAACCGGTTCAACTCTAGTCGGGGTGGCCATCGTGGACCCAACTTCGGTTCCGGGCAATGGGCATCGAGCGGTCCGAGTCACGATGGACGTTCAACGCCCCCTCGTCAACCTCTCGATCCTAATCAAGACTCCTCGGTGGCACAATCATCAAACTCTATTGGCGTGCGGCCAATTGAAGAGGAGGGAAATAACGAGACCCCGACCTCACTGCGGCCATCAGGGGACCTTCAGGCGAATGACGCTCGCCCAGACCAACAAGAATCCCACTCACAGCAAACTCGGGAACCTCCTACGAATAATGACACGCCCACGATGAATCCTTCAGATAATCCAACATCCCGCCCTCCCCCAACCGGACCGAGTTCTTCCAAGTTCAGCTTTGCCTTTAAGACATCGAATAAACAAGCGCCTGCAGCCCCAAAGCCTGAGATTTCACAGAAGTTCAATGCTGCACCTAAGCAACCACCACCCGCTCAACCACCCACTCAACCTCGGGGTCATAACCAGCTTTCTCACAAAGATCGAGATCGAGATCGAGAACGGGAGCGTGATCGCGATCGCGATCGGGGCCGGGACCGGGACAGGGACAGAGAGCGTGGCCGTGACCGTGATCGCGACCGTAATCGGGAACGTGAGCGGGAACGTGATCGTGATCGGAGTCTCCTGCGAGGCGCTCCAACTGAGCCAGCCTCAGCGAGGGCAGCGAGGCAGAATCAAGAGCCAGTCCAAAGGCAACCAAGGACACGGATAGTGAAGAGGACAATGAGGCGCCTGGTAGAACGCCCGAAACTGGACCCCACTATGGCCGTGTCCAAGTCGGTCTTCTTCCGGAAGCCGGGAAACGAGTCTGTTGTTGGCTCCGGTACCTATGGCAAGGTTTTCAAAGGCCTTCACGTTTACACCGGTCAGTCGGTTGCGCTGAAGCGCATTCGGATGGAGGGCGAGCGAGACGGTTTCCCTGTTACAGCGGTCCGCGAGGTCAAGCTCCTTCAGTCGTTGCGGCACCTGAACATTGTTAGCCTGTTGGAGGTCATGGTGGAGAAAAACGACTGTTTCATGGTATTTGAGTACCTGGCTCACGATCTTACGGGGATCCTGAACCACCCTACCTTCAAGCTGGATGACGCGCAGAGGAAGCACCTGTCCATGCAGCTCTTCAACGGCCTCGATTATTTGCACAGCCGAGGCGTGCTCCACCGGGATATCAAGGCGGCCAATATCCTGATAAGCAAGGAAGGAATTCTGAAGCTTGCGGACTTCGGACTGGCACGGTTCTACGCCAAGCGCCACCAGCTCGACTACACCAACCGCGTAGTGACGATCTGGTACCGGTCCCCGGAGCTGTTACTCGGCGAGACACAGTATGGTCCGGCGTGCGATATCTGGAGCGCGGCGTGTGTGATGATGGAGATCTTCGCCCGCAACGCCGTGTTCCCCGGCGACGGCACGGAGATGAACCAACTAGAGAAGATCTACGCCGTGCTGGGGACGCCGACCGTGAGCGACTGGCCCGGGATCGTGGATATGGCGTGGTTCGAGCTCCTCCGGCCCGCGTTCAAGGTGAAGCCCGTGTTCAAGGAGAGATACCGGGAGCAGCTGTCCCCTGCGGCGTTTGATCTCCTCGAGTGGATGTTCCGGTATGATCCGACGAAGAGGCCGACGGCCAACGAGGTATTAGCCCATCGGTACTTCACGGAGGAGGCTCCCGAGGCTCGGCAGGCCGTAGAGTGAGTTGATTTGAACCCAATTCCCCCGTCCACACACACACATTATTTTCTGAGAGTCCCATGCTAACATGGTTTATAGACTTGGTGATATCGCAGGTGACTGGCACGAGTTCGAGTCCAAGGCTCTGCGCCGCGAGAACGAGCGCAGGGAGAAGGAGGTGCGGAAGGCGAAGGAGGGCCGGAACCACGCGAAGGAGCCCGCCAGGGAGAAAGGGGCCCACGGGAAGGAGAGGGAGAGGAAGAGGGTGTACGACGAGAACGAGGACCCCAGGGACCCCAAGAGGGTGCATACAGATCAGGCGGTGGGGTCAGAAGCTTCGTAGAGGAATGGCCTCGGGCCGCGAAGCTGCGCGGGTATGTCAGCCCCAGGGCTCAGGGCGGGAGGGTTTCCCCCTTCTCGTGCGTTTCGAGCCTTATATTCAAACGCGCAGGAGGGGGGCTGTAATGTATTACTACTGGGATCACTCGCCAATGACGGGCAAAAAGTTATAAGTAGGACGAATCGAGCATTTAA
>ONZQ02000001.1:3930330-3945210 GCA_900312665.1 Cephalotrichum gorgonifer
GTATATACTCCGATTGATGCATCAATAGATGGAATGGGTTTCTGTCTAAAGTGTTGCTTGCTTGCCGCTATCTTACCTTCCTTTTTCTTTGGGCTCCTGTTGCGGGCCGTTTAGTGGTATCTTGGTCTTAGATAATGTTGGCGCCGTGTATAAGTCGTACCAAGGCATTGCCGCGGCCACCTAGAGCAATAATAATCGGTCAGTTAGACGGAGAAAAGGGGGAGAGAGAGAGTATGGAAAGAAAATAACAAGATGCGTCATTCATTCATTATTCGTTATGGGTATCATAGACTAAACCTCTCCTCCCCTTTCCATCTCTCACTCCCAATCTTTTTAACCATTTCTTTTATATATCCCATATCCCGTGTCCCAGCCCAGCCCAACCCATAAACGAGGCCGAAAGGGGAAGGCTTTTCCTCATTCTTTCCAAAAAACCTCACCTCTCCACCCCCTTTCCCTTCCCATCCGATCTCAGCACCTCTCTCAGGCTCCCCTCGGCATGACTCCCTGCGCCCCTCCATATCCAGCTCGACAAACTCTGCAATATCCCCCGGCGCGACGACTCCGCGTCGCCGCTGTCCCCCGCCACGTCAACGTCGGTACAGGTCTCGGGTTCAGCCGGCGCGCTCACCAGCCCGCGGTCACCGACATGCCCTGCCCTCCCCTCCGCGTCCACGATGACGTTGGCGAGCGAGGACATTCTCCTCTTCAGCGTCGGCTGCTCGCCACCTTCTGCTCTCTCCCCCTGCCCCTGCCCGTCGGATGACGAGACGGGACTGGAGTCGCCGCTCCTACGCGCAGCGGCGCGCCCGCGCACCTCATCTGCTATTTCGGCCGCGGACTTCTTCTTCGAGCGGTCCTCGTCCGACGACCGGCTGGACGACATGATTGTCTCCAGCGTGCCGACCGCGACGCTCCGCCTCCGCCTCCTCCTCTTCGTGCCCCTCTCGCCACCGCTGCCGACGTCGTCGGCGGAGGAGGGGACAGCCTGCAACGTCGGCCCGCTCTTGGTATCGGGCGGTGGCGGCGGGGACGATAGGAAGGCCTCGCCGGAGCCGTGGGGTGCCTTGTGCACCTCGTACTGGTTCGACAGGGAGTAGCGCGACCGGGCGCAGATCTCGGCGATGCGGTCGAGGTCGGTGGTGATGTTCGCCTGGGCGTCGTTCATGATGGATCGGAAGGTGAAGGACTCGACGGGCGGGAGGTGGGCCTCGTCGCGCTTCCTCGACCGCGAGAGGGAGGACAACATGCCGCCGCGTAGCCTGGGGCCGTCGGAGGAGGCGAAGGGGATGATGCGGTGGATCGCGGAGGGGGCGCTCGGCGGCGATGGGCGGGAGGGACCGTCGGAGTGGTGGTGGTGGTGGTGATGGTGCGAGCGGTGGCCGGAGGGCGGCGAGGAAGGGTCGTGGCGCGGGCCGGGGTAGGTCCGGACTATGACGGGCTGGGAGTAGGTGGTGCTCTGGGCGCCGGTGGACTTAGCGTAGCGGTGGCGGGAGGGCGAGGAAGGGAAGTGGCTGTTTAGGTGGCGGAGGGCCGAGGTGCGGTCGGCAGCGGTGGTGTGGTCGACGGGGACGGGTCTTCCCTCGGCGGTGGAGTGGATCAGGGAGACGGAGGAGCCATTAGTTTGGAAGAGTGGAGGAAATGCTAGCGGGATGGGGACGGAGTTGCGGCGTCGGTGCGGGCTCGTCGGCGGCGTCGTGGACGTCGTCTCGGGTGGCGGCGCTGCCGGTGTGTCGTCGGGGGGATCGCCGGCCGAGAGTATATTCGAAGGAGACAGAGGTGTGTCGATGTGGTCGGATGACATGGCGACGGGGGGGCGGGGGGGGGGCGTGTTGTATATAAACTTGGATCATGTACAAGGAATAATATATAGCATAGTATAGTATGTAGGGGGGCGTGCGCGCGTGGGCGGTGTCTTTTTTCTTCTTCTTTCCTTTTTCTTTTCTCTTTTTAGGAAGGAGAGAGAGACAGAAAGGTATGTGTTGTGCTCTAAATGGCCCGGTTTGGGACAACTGGGACAACTGGGGAAAAAAGACTGGTCAGGAAGTTCCGCCGTCCTACATTGGGGAACTGCAGCGTTGAGTTGTCCCGATACGTACAGAGTACGGCTCGATCAGCTGTACTGTGTTGCTGTCTGCAACGGGTAGGCGGCTTCGCGAAGGGCGCTGCGGGTGGTAAATTGGGGAGGAGGAGGTGGAGACCAGTATCAGAGCCGAGCAGGTGAGGGATCTGGGCGTGAGTTCGAGACGAGTTCGGAAGTCGGATTCGGATTAGACGGTGAGAGGTGCATTCCGTGGCCGTGGCCGTGGTCGTGGTTGAGTTCGTGTTCGTGCGTCGTGCGTGCGTCGTAGTAGTTGAGAGGAGAGAGGGATTCTTGCTCACGGGCCGCAGAATGCGACGGGCGGAGACGTGGAACGGCGCGAGTGGAGAAAAGCGGAGGCGGGGCGCTCAGAACATCGGAGACGCAGCGCGCTGCAGAGGGAGGAGCAGACGCAGGACGCCGGTTGCGGTGGCGGCGTCGGCAGCACGGCAGTCAGCGAGCAACAGCGGCAGAGACAACATCGAACAGACACACAGACACAGCCAGCGGACAGCAAAGGCGCACGGGTCTGTCTGCCGGTAATTATCCTCTCCTGCCTGCGGAAGTCGATGGATACGGAAACCAACAACGGAATGGCAACACGATACAACACACAGAAGCAGGACGACGAATACGTGCGTGCTCCTAAGAAAAGAGGCGACGGTGGGGAAGTGGCCTAGAAGCGGGAAGTAACTCGATGGGAAAAGAGATGGATCAGAGTAAAGTAGAGCAGACCCGTCGACGGGCGGACCGGGGCGGAAAAAAGGGCGCAACACGCAGCACGACAAACAATTGAACGAACGCACGAGATGCAGATATGATGCACCCACCCTGTACGACCGTGTGAGGTTCTCGCTGACGTGTAAGGCTGATTGATGGCGGCGATTGGATCGAGGGTCTGGTTAAATTTGATAAAGTCGGTCGGTCTCTGGAAAGAAGAGAGATAGACGACCGAGGTGTGTGTGAAAAGGGGGAGAGGGAAAGAGAGACCGAGAGAGAGAAGAGGGGGAAATCGAGGGCGTTTGGCTGGACGTACTCCGTAAGCTGTGTGGCTTCGGTTCAACTGGATGCGAGGCGATCCTAAACGCACGACGAGCTAGCTCTCGGTTTGGTTCGTTATGTATAGCAAATAAGAATACATACCCCCAATATCGCCTATTCGCCTGTCAACGGTCTTGTTCTTGTTCCTTGTTCCTTGTTTCTCCTTTCCTGCACTGCACCTCCCCCCTCAAAAAGGTTTGGTACAAGTTACCAGGCCGGGCAGCGTGGCAGACAGGGAGAGGCTGGCCAGAAAAGAAAAAAGAAAATGAGGGGTTATAATAATAATAATAAATCGTCCCTCCGGACTCGTTGATTTTTCGATTCTTCGATATTACGGGGCATATATTCCTTCTCGACGGCTTCCAATTGGGCCTTTTCTTCCAATTGAGAGGCATCCATCCCCGCCTCGATTGATTTGTCGGAAATGCTCTGTACAAGTATACCCGTACCATCATCACCCGGTCTCTTCCAATGAGATCGAGCAGACGAGTCGAATCAAAAAGTGCTGGCTTATATCATATTACCTTGGTTACAGGTAGGAAGCTAATCACGATCTCTTCTGCCCTCTCTTGGAGGAGAGGACATATATCCCGCCCCCTCTCCCCCTTTCTCTCTTGATTCGTCCTTGGTCGAAAAAAAGACTCTGTTTCGGACTAAAACCCAGTCGTCTCCCTGTCGAGGTTGGGATGATGCAGACCCGGATGCACGACCTCGTGGCTGCCGCTAAAAGGTCAGTTTTCCCCAACCAGCGTTCCAACCCCGTCGCTTGTCACTTGTCACTTGCCAATCAATGGTAATGGTCCCATTTCTTCTGCAGCCTCCGGTTCTCCTTCTTCGACGGCGACAGTGCGCCGTCTTCCACCCCATCCCACTCTGGGGGAAAAAAAAGCAACCGGATAATGGTGGCTTTTGCTTTTGCCGACTGGCGTTGTTCGTCTCAAGTATACCTACCTGTACTTGCATTGGTTGCGATAACTACATGTACTCGTGGGTGTAAGTGATATCACAAGTACTTGGTGATACAGCAAACCATTTTTGTGGCAAGCTCATCACGTGGCGCCAACATCCTGCATGGTGGGATACTTATCACATCGCCAACCTAGATCTAAGAAGTGATGCCATCCCTTTTCACTTGTTAGGAAACAACTTCCCTAAAACCCGAATGTGTATATGCAACCCCCTTCACGAGGCCGCTCAAGGCGCCCCCCCCCCCCTTCCCCGGCCTGAAAGACAGGGTAGAGAGGGCGGCACATCGCAGATGCCAAGTATCATAGCTTCATACAGTTGTGTTTCATACCGTCATAACTTTACACATCTCCATGACTATCCTTCCATCCAACTAGACCAGCCCAACGAACCACCTCCTAAAAGGATCAAAGCCCTCGAGCCCCTGCCCCCCCTCCTCCACATCCCTCACGCTCTCTAAAACCCTCCAGTCGTAAATCTCAATGTACTCCCTCCCCCGCTTAGTCTTGAGAGGCCTCCCCTCGATCCCCGCCAGGAATCCCAACGTCCTCTCCCTGTCATCCATATCCACGAGACAGATCTTCCACGTGTCGGGCCTGTCCACGTTCTCGGGGTCCCAGGAGACGTGGTCGGTGATGTATGAGTTGATTCCGTGCCGCGGGAGCATCGTCTTGGTTATGTCGTTTCGTGCCGCGATGGAGGGGGATAAGAGGATAGGCCGGTTGTGGAGTTGACAGTTCGAGCCTGCGATGGGACACAAGCTTGCCGTCGCTAGTGGGGACTGTGGAGGAACTTGATCCAGCCTTGGACTGGGGGTGGTGGTTGTTGGTGGTGATTGGATCACGCGTGCGCTTGGCGCTTTGAAGGACCGTGGACTGGATAGCTGCGACTTCGATTGGCTTGTGGCCATAGAAGTGCAGTCAGCCGTAGAACACTGCGATGCTCCATTACTCACCTCGGCGAGTGGTTCTCGCCGAGACTGAGGATGTTGCGACCGGTTTGATGGGGTAGTGGCGTCTTGGCATCCAAGAGATGGTCCTTTGCGTTTTCTACCAGGAGAGCTGCGGCACGAGTTCTCTCCGTCTTCGTCGTCGCATTTCCGTTTCTTCAAATGGTGACATTTGCCGCCCCGACTGGTATCCGGAGCCTGCTGAGAGCTCGGCGGCCCCACTGGTAGCGACGTTGGAGGCGTCGACATCGGTGCAGATCTGTAGGATACCTGACTCGACCCCTTCCGGCTGCCGGCACTAGACGGAACCACCGACAGCGGCCTCTCCGAATTGGCCCTACCGGGCCTCGGTGATGGCGTGGGCGCAGTCGAGGCCGTCTGCTGCGTGACGCGGTCAACAGCAATCCCCCTCGGGTCCGCCCCCTCCAAGGCCGCAAGCCACCCGAGAAGCTCCTGGCTATCTCTATCCTCCCAGGGCTTCTCCATCGTGGCCTTCGCGGCCAGCTCCTGGAGCTCGGGAAACGTCATTGCGCTCCTGTAGTCGCGGTCAAAGTGGACCTTGCTGACGGCGGGGAACCGCGGCGTATAAAAGTCCACGTTGCCCTCCTTGTCGAATGAGAAGCAGCGGATATCGAAGACCAGGGGCCGTGTGAAGATGATCGAGGGGCACTTGCCTTGGGCAAGGCCAGTTGGGATGGTCAGCTTTAGCGTATGGTTGTCTCTCGCGGAGACTGCAAATGGTTGGCTGTGCGTGACTACAGTCTTGAGCATCGTCTCGTTTAGCTCCACAACCGCGACGACGGTGAACTCGGGAACAACCCCTGCGGCATACAGTTCGCCTTTACTTGTCGCGCATGCTATGTAGAAATGCGTCCACTCTAGGCCAGGAATTTGGTAGCACTTGGCTTTGCTCGGATCATATCGGGCTCCCACGACTGCAAAGTCACCGACGTCACCAAAGTTCCCAATGTACTCCTTCTTGAGCTTGATCGGGCTGCCGCAGAAGTCCCCGGGCCTGTCAAGATTGATGAACGGGTCATCCGGCTTGAGAACCAGCCCCTCCTCTCGCGCAAGTATCGCCTTCGCAAACAGGTTTCGTAGGTCGGATGCCGCCCGGTGGGTACCAAGGTCGATAACATGCCGGTCAACAATCTCGGCATGTCCTTGTCGAGTCACGATCGTACGTTTTAGCCGCTCAAACCTCTCTGAGTGTCGGACACCGAGCAGGGACTCGTCGTCCACAAGAAGGACGTCGTAGTAGATAATCATAAGGTGTTCATAGGCCCGGGGACTAAGTCGACATGTCAACACTGGTCCGCCCTCGAGACGATCTTGTATGGCTTGCGCCCCCACTTACGGCGAGTCCATTTCGCTATTCATATATCTCCCCGATCTAGTGACGTGATTTCGTATCTTGTGGAAGGGAAGAACTTTGCGTTCCTATGTCGATACATGTCAGCCTCGAATCCTCGGCACGGGACTGTTTCGGACTCAGGCTCAACACACATAGTCGCTGTATACTACCAGTTCGCCCTCTAGAATGCACCCTTTCGTGATCTTGCAAGTTGACTGACCAATGTCTAGCGATTCGCGAATGGTCCTAAAAGTAGACCGTGAGAATCACCAAACCTGCCCAAGTGTGCTTGGGCGGTGCTACTCACCTGTGGAGCCGAGACCTGTCCGCGGTGCTATCCTTACCACTCTTGGAGAAGATCTGAATGCAGTTCCGGCCCAGGCTGAGGTCAACATGGACCTGGCAATACTCCCCGTCGATTTTCTTCTCCACGCTCATGCGGCCGTGTCCTATGTCTAGGCAGTGCTTGATACTCCGGCCCTTTCTCCAAAACGGCCTCCCAACCTTGGTGCCCAAGGTGGGCTTCAAGTGCTGGAGGATAGCCCTCCTGCTGAGGCCTTGAACCGCGCCGACTTGCTCACTTGATTTAGAAGCCCTCTCGAGGAGAGCCACTGCAGGGCAGAAGTGGTCCAAGACCTTCATGATGCAAGGCAGCACGGGGTGGTAACTTTGGAGAACCACGGCTTCGTCAATCTCAATCGGACGGAAGTCCTTTAGAACGAGGCGGGTGAACCACTTGGCCTCAAGTGGCGTGAGACGCATGTAGACTGACTCCAAGCCGTTACGATGCGAATCTGATATTGTCCCTCCGGCTGAGCGAACTGCAGGTGAGCTGAATGCAATGGCAGCAGCAACGGCGTTGAGGAGGTTATCGATCTCTAGGATCGTGACATGGTGGGTGGGATTCGGCTGGGCAGGGATTAGCACCTAGACGAGAGAGACAGTCCACTGGATCCCTCAGGTGAGCGTTGGAAAGCTCCCTAGGGCGCATTCATAAGCATGACCCGGGTCTATCTACGCACCGTAACTTTGAGGATTGCAAAGATACAGTCGGCGAGATCTACACCCGACCCCGGCACTCTATACCTATGCAGCTCGCTGATTCGGCTCGCCCCGAGGCGCTGAGAGCGCGCAAATATCTTTTCTAGGCGGTGTGCCTGGATAGCGTAGACGCGGTCCGTACGCCTGGCCGGTAGAAGTGTAGACAAAAGAGCGGCACCATTGTGGGAGTCGAGCGATTCGATCACCTGGCGGTGGTGATGGAACCACCGACGGATGGTCTCGCAGGTTAGCGCGTGCTTTCCTGCGATACATTGGTTATAGAGAGCCTCAAGGAGGTCGCAGATATAAGAGAATGGTAGAGCCATTTCCTGCAGAAATGTGATGATGAAGATGAAGAGTGTGAGTAGTGTCTCCGCACGACTGCGCGCGAGGAGAGTGGAGGCCTAGAGAGTATAAAGACATGATAGTGTCAAAGAACTGGAGCGGCAGAATGCGCTAGCATAGGTTAGGTTGGTAGTGTAAGGCAGATGCACCGGTAGGCAATGGCCAGAAGTGGAACAAGAGGCAGAATGTTCAGGTTGCAGCCTTGGAAGGCACAGGTTTTGGGAAGGAATAAGTGAGTGGAGAAGTCACTCTCCAAAATGCATCATGGTGTCTATACAGGTAAACTCTGTGATCTTAGCTCATATGGGTTGTGCCAAGATTGGGCTGAACTTGTGTGAAGTAGTACCAGTCGAATGCACCCCAGAATTAACACCACCCATGAATCCTGACGTGGCTAAGGGCATCCTCTGACACGAACTTGACGCGTGTGTCACGTGACTTAAAGTAGCTAAGACATGAGCCATGACAGACATTTAGAGAGCTCTGATTGGATCTCAATGTTCAAGTATAGGTAATAGCGGAGATTGCCTACCTAATATTGACTTGTTTTATTATGTTCGGCGCCCCCGGCATTCCCTTCCAAGATGTTTCCATTCCAGGGTGTAAAGAGTACCTGGACCTGGCGCGGATCCGCTTTAACCCGTCGGTTCCTGTGGCTTAAGTGGGGCGGCGTTGACCAAAAGAAGCTAGGCAAGAGTCCGTCGTCGGTTCTACCTAGCTCCTATGAGCAAGCCCCTTTTCTCCTATGATTGCGAATTTATGCAGAATGGGGGCCTGGTTCGCAGTCATTACTACGGAATCGTGTTTTCAAATACTCGTATGTCCTCGTAGAGGCCAAGTATTATTATCTGTATCCATAATACTTGTACCGGGGTAGGACGGCTATTAATACCGACGCCAACTGCCTGAGTCCCCTCCCTGGTGCAGTAGGGCCGTTTATCGAAGCTCCGAGATGAAGCCATTCCCGATTTTACCCAGCTTACAAGTTATTTCAGCTTGCCTGGATGTGTGCAATGTACTTGTACTTATGCCTGTACTACTCATACCATGTATGTATGTGCGTGGAGCCGTTTCAGCATGATAGCGGGACTCTTGGAGGCACAAAACATCTCGTTGTTGGAGCAACTGAGATCCGCAGAAACCGCGATGCGAATGATGATCTCGTGCGAAATCGGATATACAGGTACTCGTAGAGGAGGATATGCAGTTTTGCGGAGAAGTAGGATCATGCGACGTCGATGTCATTTGATATGGCAAGTACAAGTAGACTTGTCGAGTCATTCAATTGCCTCAACGAGTATGGAGTACTCGTAAGCCCTCTTCCTGCCCTTGTATCTATTTACTTGTAATTGCCCCAGGACCCCGAGTCCCATAAAGACTGCTCCCCCCCGTGTCTCGTACTACAATTACTATCCCTGATGGTCTTGCTCGTAATATCCGTAGCCCCGTAAACCTTCGTCCTTCATCTAAGACCGCACCCACCTGCCACGAGAACCCGAAAAGCACTATTGAGACAACAAGGCCGACCAACGTTAACATTCCCGAATCCAGGCCTGCGGGCAACAGAATACAGATATCGAATCAGATATTCGAAAAGCAAGAGCGCTCTGTCGAACCACAGCTATCTCAGCGGCAACAGCTGCCTCGCACCTTCCCAATCTCGCTGCTGCCGGCTGTGCCTGCACTGGGTGTGCTGAATTGAATTGGTTGCGCCTTCCCACACTCCCTCCTTACTACTCGCTGTTATTACCCCTGACCAGCCCACTGGACCCCGGCCGCCACGACACCACCCAATTCCATGTCAAGCAAACGCACGCCAGACCCCAGTATTACCCCGTAATACGACTACGCCGCCCAATTGAGATTGGGTGAGTGGCACCCAAGATTGCTGGACCTCACCAAATCCCTGGATATACTAGTCTCCTTCTCTCCTGTCCTGCCGCTCCCCCGCGAGTATCGAGTCGACACTGGTTGACCGCCAAACAACCCCCCAAAATAATGAGCATGAAGTGAATCTTCACAAAACAAAACAAAAATACGCCACCACTTCCTCTTACCCCCCACTCGTTTCTCTTCCCCTTATGACTATTTTCTCCCGCGTCTGCACCACTGCCTTCCTTCATGATCAGAAGAACCTCATAAAGACACACAAGGCTCTCGTCGCCGCCAGAAAGACGAGCCACTCATTTGCTACTTGGAGACACCGACTCAGGCGGACCAGGAGTCCTCCGTCCACTCTTTTCGCTACAATCCGACGTAGGAGGAGCCGCCCCTTCGCCGCCGACTGCCGATCGCTCCAACAGCTTTCCGAAGAGCAGCTCGAGCTCTACAGCCGCACCGGCTCGCTAGAGAACATGGTCACCGAGCGACCGCCTTCCGCCGGCCGCGGACACAGGGACCCACTGCGAGACAACAATGTCCATAATGAAGGATGGGGGATTGGGAGCGAGGCAATGAAGACGACCAACAGGATGGGTAAACAAAGGGATAACGGGAGCACCACCGCAATGCCCAATGACCCGTCGACAAATAACTCGCCCTCGTCAATTGACGCCAGAGCCGAGGAGATGGCACCCCCGCCGACCCCAGCCGAGAACCTCGTACGGACCCGATCCACGCGATCGACGTCTTCCGCGTCACGAAACACCAATCGCCTGTCAATCACCCTCCCCATAGCCCTCCCGACCTCCGACCCATCCCGCCCCGTCCCCAGCTCCGCCTCGTCAACCTTAGGCCCTTCACTTCCGGGGACCCCTGCCCGGCAGCTCCCTTCCACCCCCGCCGACGCGAACGAAATGATCATCGCCATAGCGGCGCAGGAGCGGCGCGTAATGGAGCTGCGTGAGGAGCTGAGTCGCGCCGAGAGCGACCTGAAGAGGGTGAAGCGCGAGTGGACCATGCATGAGGCGTACCGGAAGTCAAACGACCGGAACCTCAGTGAGCAGCACCGACAGGCAAGGCCTACTACTGCAATGCAGCCGCAGCCGGAGGTGTGGCCCAGCACGCCTAGGGACGACGACCTCGCCGTGAAGCGGAGCGTCGAGCTCGACAGGCGGAGGCTGCTACTGCTGCAGACTCAGAACCAGGCGACACCTAAGGACGAGCGGAAGCGCGTCTTCCAGGGTCGCCACACCCGCACACTCTCCCTCCTCTCTCCCACGAAATCGGAGGACAATCCCTTCTCCGCGCACGAAGATAGGGGCGTCCCGGCCTCCAGCCTCGCTGCCGCTTCGGACAGCCTTGACCGCCCAACTCCCGTCGTCCGTCGGCAGGCTGCCCTCAACAAGCGGGCCACCTGGCAGCCACAGGGGGGCTCTTCGCACGGCCATAGCAGCAGCATGAGCATGAGCATGAATGCCCAGGCCATGGCCAACGGCGGCAACCCCATGTCCCAGATCGTCGAGGACTTTAAGCTGGGATTCAAGACCTTCTATGAGGACATTCGGCAAATCACAGTCGGTGACGAGCCCCTTGGAAGCGCCGTCCCCGGACGCCCCACTGCCGCGGGGGACCTGGCTACCCGGCGGGGCTCCAAATCATCCTACGCCGACGACCAAGAGACCATCCGCCCCTCCAGTCACGTAGCCAGGCCTAAGCTCGAGGCGGCATTTGAGTACCCAGACACCGAAACACCCTCGAAGACAACCAAGTCGAGGCCGGGGGATAGTAGTGTCGCTGCCGCGGGCCAGAGGGAGAGGAACGCGAGGACGAGAAACAAGCACTTCTCGTGGACGCCGCTCTCGTTTGAGAATATTGATGGAGATGCGTGGCTAACGTTCGACTCGCCCGCCTCAACAGGGAAGTCGACGCGGTGGAGCGGGTCGACGATGAATGAGGAGGAGGAGGAGGAACGCAAGACGCAGGAGGTTGAGTCACCTCTGTAAGGAGCCCCCCCAACGCCCAACCCACCCCACCCGCCCCCTTCAGTCTCACTCCTTCATACACTTTGTTTTGTAACAAAAGGGCATTCATACCTTCCTAATTGTACTCCAATATATCCATGGCATCAGCTAACAGCTACTCTCAGTGCCAAGAAAGTCGCCGCCGCGTCTCCCGTGGCCGGGCCTCTGAGCCCTCAGCGTCTAGAGGAGTTTACCGCGACGGTCGTGAGCTCGCTGTCGCCTAGCAACCTCAAGCGCACGGCATCGGAGTATGTGACGCAGTGGGAGCAGAGCCTCGCCATGTCGGCGACGGAAGCGAGGGAGCAGCAGCCTGCCAAGGGTCGGGCCGGAGACGACAAGCCGGAAGCTGTGGCCCAGGGGATGGAGAACGCGTCGCTCTTGGTGTAGCTCGCCGGGAGGATGTTTCTGGGGTTCACTGTTGTCGGGGGCACGCTCATCTTGGTGGGTAGGCTGCATAGGAGGAGGTGAGGAGGAGGGCGAGTTCTTTTGTCGTCCTTCGGTGATCCTCCCTCCGTGGTAAAAGTGTGGTTTTTGAGAGAGTGGGTTGGGCGAGGTCTTTTTTTGTATACGGATGATATAAGATAATGAATGATAGTAATGACATCTATGACATCTTGCTCTCCCTATTCCATCTCGATGACATAAAGGCTGGCAGAAGTGGCGTCAACGCAAGTTTGGTTTCAAACCAAGCCTCATCTCCAGACCGAACCCTGGGGTTTCGCTATCCTGTGAAGATATAGTAGGACGGATACCGAAGGGAACATAGACACTAGTCGTTTGAGGCGCGCGAACGTGATGGTCATCTTCCTCCTTCGCCTCTAGACCGAAGCTGTCTCATCATCCAAGGAGGTGGCCGCCAATTAACTACCATGCATTGTACTTCATTCTCCCCTCCCGGAATATGAAAATGTTAAAGAATGAAAACCTCTATTGCCTCCCCTTGGCCATTAAGTACAACCAATATGTATGGTATTACACAAATATGCAACAAAAGCCTTCCTCTGCAATCCCCCCTTCCACCCTCCCTTTTCCTTCCCCCCCGGTGTGGCCCTCCCAAGAAATGCGCGCCTAACCCAAAAAGTCTTTAAAAAAAGCTTTATACACGACAAAAAAGTCGCACACCCCTCCCTAGGTATTACGCACCCTCTTCAGCAGCCGCCTGCTCTTCCTTCTCCTCCGCCTCCCCGCCTCCCTCCCTCGACCTAGCCGTCTCCCTCCTCCTCCTTCTCGCCTTCCTCTCCTCTTCGGTCCTCTTCTTCCTCAGAGCCTCGCTCCTCTCCGGGTCCGCCTCTTCCTCGCCGCCCCTCATCCCCTGTAGCAACATTGCCGCCCTGGCGGCAACGTCGTCCTCGTCACCTTCCCTCGGCGACGAGAGTGCCGGGCTGAGGGGGTTCCCTTCCGCGGCACTTGCCCCCTTTGCCGGCGCCTCCGCGCCGTTCGGGTTCGACGACTCCGAAGGGGCCGGAGCCCCGCCGACGTCCGGCATCTGCTGCCCCGACGCCACCCTCACCCGGTGCCGGTCCTTTAGTCGTGCCCTCCTCCTCCGGTCCCTCTCGTCCCTCGTCTGCGGCGCTGCGGCACGCAGCTTCTCGAGGAGCGAGTCCATGGCGCCGGTCGTGGAGGGGCTGGGCGGTGCGCCTTCGCTCGACGCGGAGAGAGGCGACTTGAGCGCGTGCTTCCGCTTCATGCTCGCCTCGTTCCGCCGCCTCGTTTCCTCGAGCGCGATATTCTTCTCCCTCGACTTCTTCCAGTCCGTCACGAAGCCCGCCAGCTTGGCAAAGAAGTCCCTCCGCGCATTCTCGTCCTGCGGGTCCTCGCCATAGAACACCATGATATCGTCGAACGTCTTGCCCATCTCCTCGAGGTACAGCGACATCTGCTCCGCCTTGCGTCTCGCGTCCTTCATGCACCGCTGCACCACCTGGCTCACGCGGTCCTGCGGGTGGAACTTCTTGGGGTCGCTGAGGTTCCCGCTGTCGAGCGACATCTGCACGTTCTTGATGTTATCAACGTACCGCCGCGCGTCCGCCTGCAGCTGGTCCACGTTGATCTTCTGTATCGAAATTACGCCCGCGATGTCCGTCGTGAAGCCCTCCCATTCCGGGTACTGGTTTCGAACGATGCGCTCAACCAGGTCGGCGAGCGTCGTCTCGTTCTTGTCGTCCTTGACCATGCCCAGTCGCGCGAGGGAAGATAGCTTGAAACCGCGCGCCTGCTTGTTGGGATCGTTCATGTAATTTCCGATGTCGAGGATGAGACCGAGGACGTTCATGAGCGAGACCGAGTCACGGAGGGATTCCGAGATGGTCATTACCTGCCGGATCTTGTTGTTGATCTCGTCATAGTCGGGCTCGAAGCTCCGCGTGAGAGCGAGCGCTCGCATACGGCTCTTCCAGTAGTGGTGCAGCTCAAAGGCAGTATACAGATAGATCTGGTCCTGGCGCGTGAGCTCGGCAGGGTCCTGCTCCCGATTATCCTTGTTGGCGTCCGGCCCGGTCCAATCCTGGCTGTAGGGTGCCATCGCCTTAGCTGTGTTCTCGGGGATGTCGCATAGGTCTCCCTTTTGCAGGAAGTCCATGATGTTGGAGTTATCCAGGAACTCGCTGTCGCAGTGAATGATCATTTGGACAATCTTTTCCACAGAGTAGGTGGAGAATTTAGCAAAGGCGATTTCTGGACTCGTGTTAGCTCTGCGCATCCAGTTGCATGAGGAGAAACATCTTACCGAATGCTTTGCGCAAATCAGACCCAATGAGCTGCTTCTTGTCGTCCTTCTTGCCGCTACCTCCACCAATCTTCCTGATCTCCTTGGCCATGAACAGCTTCTCCACTTCGTCCAAGATACCCTTCTTGCTGAGCTCAACATACTTCTCTTCCCTCTCCTCCGCCGATGGCGCATGGGCGGCCCAGTGGGTAGTCATATGAGAGTCAACCTTGTCCCAGTGCAGTGCCTTAAGCTTCTTCTTAGGCCGCACAACTGGCAGTCCAATGCCTAGCGTAGCTGTGTATGCGGGCTGTTGAGGGAGGTAGTGTCCAGACGTCGCACCCGGAAGTGGCGGCGGTGGCGGCGGCGGCATGCCTCCCATTGGAGGAGGAGGAGGAGGAGGAGGCGGTGGCGGTGGCCCACCACCAGATGATATTAGACCCGGAGGTGGAGGCGGGGGAGGAGGAGGTGGAGGGCCACCGACCAGATGATATAAGA
>ONZQ02000001.1:3945230-3968234 GCA_900312665.1 Cephalotrichum gorgonifer
GGGTGGTGGGGGAGGGGGTGGGGGCATGCCGCCGGACGATATCAAGCCTGGAGGGGGAGGAGGGGGTGGAGGAGGCGGAGGTACAGGACCTGTGGAATCACCAGCGGCGGTAACCTGAATCTTTGGAGGCTCGCCATCAGCGGGGGTAAGGGGCACTTGCGACTCGAGGCTGGGGTGTGAAGGTCCGGTGGTGACGCCGTCGCCCTCCTCCGAATCGCTTCCCTCGAACTTCTTAACCTTCCCGGTAATCTCGCTGAGTAGACCGGCTTGCTGCTTGGGGTCGACAACAGGTCGGCGAATCTCCACCATCCTCGGCACCTCGTAGACAATGTCGTCGTCATCTTCGGCAATCGTATCGTCAGGTCCCAGAGCAGACCCTCCAACTGGCTTCCGATTAACCTTGGTCTGCCTCTTGACGCTACCAAGCATACTTGAGTTCAAGTCCGTCGCAGACGGAACGGCGGCAGAGTTCTCCTCGTCGAGTAAGCCATCCATCTCCTCACGCAAGGCCCGCAGTCTGTCGGAGGGGCCGACGTTTTCACCCCATACCCTACCCTCTAGCTTATACTGGGTCTTCTGTCGCTCGATCTGCATCTGGAGGCGCTCAAGTAACCTCTCGCGATCAAGGATCCCCTGCATCTGAGCCGGATTGTCGTCTCCGAGCTTCGAGCCGCTCGAACCCTTGACCGCATTCGAGGCCGCGATGTCTTGCGCGTCCCGGAGCATGAGGTAGAGCTCGCGCGTTTCCAATTCATAACGCTGGGCCTCTTTCGCGCGCACGGTCTGAATGCTCTCCAGTTCGGCCTTTAGGCCATCGGCCTGGCGTCGCTGGGCTTCGATGAACCGGGATTGCTCTTCAAGCTGCCTTTGCAATTTCGCCACCAGGCCGTCGGCGCCGAGCTCAAGCTTCGCCTTCATGTCGTCCCTTTCGGCGAGCGCCGCATCCGCAAGCTGGCGGGCCTCGAGGGCCTCGTCCAGTGCCTGCTGTGCCTCGGAATCCGTATGTAGCTTGTCCAACAAGCTCTGGACGGTGAAGTTAAGACTCCGCTTGAGGTCCATGTCGGGAAGTCTCCTGTCCATCGCTACGTAGCTAAGCATGGAGTCGACGAGCTGGAACATGCGTAGCCTCTCCTCCGTGTCGCCATTGGGGATGAGTAGCAGGTGCTGAAGCGCGGAGACGAAGTAATCCTTCGACTTCGACCCCTCCAGCCGGCTCTGAATGGCGTCCACGATCTGGGTAGGGTCATTCAGGTCCTTCACCTCGGCTTCGATGTTATCCTTGATCGAGCTATTCTCATGCTCGAGCATGTCCTCGTAGTCAATGGCTTCGTTCGTGCGGAACGCCTCGATCTGCTTGTCGATGAGCTCATATTGGAACGCCTCCATCTTGCTCATGACCCTCTTGAGCCCGCATGCCGTGAACTGAGCGCGGATGTGGATACGGAGCTGCAGGTCCTTGGGGGTATCGATGATCATGTTCACGAGGATGAGGGTCGCCACGGCGTACTCCATCAGCAGGTTCTCCATACCAACGCCGCCGCTTCGCACCTCTTCGCTCGCGCCGACCATGCTTCCCATCTTACCGCGGCCATCTACGGCAACTTCCACTAGGCGTATCCAAGCATCGAATCGGGCGTTCTCCCCCGTCTGTGTCTTGACCTGATCCAGAGCCTGGATGACCTTGACGTGTCCCTGTCCGTCACCCCAGTGACACAGGAAGGTCAAAACCTCGCTGACAAGTTTGCGCGTAGATACCCGCCCCGAAGTAAGGGACGTCACGAGCGCTACAATGACTTGTGGGTGATCCAGCGCATCGTCGGCGCCAAATTTATTGTTCATCACGGCCTTGAGGCACTTGGCGATGTCGTACTCCCTGTCCAGTATCTTGTCCCCCTTGGCGGGTTCCGGCGACGCAGGCCCATTCGCGACTTTCCTGTTGAGCTTGAGGAGGAGGGTGGTCAGGGCCACCTGGCCCTGACACTCGATGAACCGCTTTACCCATCCGATCTGCTGTGTTCTCAGGCTGACCTCGAGACTCCCCATGCTCTTCTGATCCAGCTTATCCTCCATAACCTTGCGAACGTACCACTCGGGTGTGCCCTCCTCATCCGAGTAGGTCGTGATGTCGACATTAGCGTATTGGCCGGGGCGGGCTGTTTGTCGTCGTTTCTGCTCCCCTTGCCACTCGGTGAGACGGTCTTGGTGCAGGAGGGTCCACTTCTTGTCGGGAGGGTAGGCGCTCATCTGGCGGCGGGCCTGGTCGGGGAGGTTGTTCCAGCCTCTCTTCTGCATTAGTTGGAGGAACATCTGCTCCACTATGCGGTCGTCGTCTGGCCGTGGGAAGTGGAACTGGCCATCATGGGTAGAGGACCCGCTGGGTAGCTTTGTTAAGCGGTTCGATTCGCGGTTCGAAAGGTATGATGAGTACGAGCTCTGGGAGGATGCGCTAGGGAGACCTAGTCTGGATGAGCGATGGATTCCTGGATCGGAGGCAGTTCCATTACCTGAGAATATACTGGCATTATCGCCGGAGCTCCTCCCGGTCCCCGGGGGTATGTATGAGTCGTATCTAGACCCGCCCTGCGAGGAGGTCATTGTGCTGTTCGCCAGGCTCGTCCGGCCAGTCCCAGGCCCGGCCCATTGCTGGGCCTGGGGCTGCTGGGGCTGCGACAGAGTTTGTCGGGCGGCAGAGGCCATGGCGAGGTTTACGGCGGGGTGGTGAGGCAGGCGCGCCACCGAGTGGTGGGACGCGGCTGAATTGGACATAGCGGAGGGATCAAGAGAAGGATATTGATGATAGTCGTAGTTTCCCTTGTTCAGATGGTGTGGCATAGGCTCTCGGCGGCCCTGCTGCTGTTCGGGATTAGGAAGGTAATCAACGGAGATGGGCGATCGGTTATCGGTCCGCACGGTCTCGTATTGTATCGATGGTAGGAGGCCCGACATCATTTGCAGAGTTTCCGGTGTATCAGGGCCGATAGAGAGCGCAGACGAGTTGCGGTGATGCGACGCCCGCGAACTCGTGGTCGGCTCGTAGTAGTCGTGGCCAGAATGGTGTCTGCCGTCGTCGCTGGAGGTGTGTCTGTCCTTCTCCTTGTTCTTGCCCCGGGAGAAGAAAGACCGACCGCTCGAGGACTGCCTCGATTTGTCGGCCGACGCCATACTGGCGGCGGTCGGGGGGTGGTGAGCGGGACGAGATGACAAACGATCAGTCGATGAAACGCCGGTTCAGGCAGTTCTTTGTATTCTAAGGGCACCACGCTGGTATGTAGTGGCTCGTGTGTTCTTCTTTTTTCAGTTTAATTCTCCTTTGAAGGATCGGCTCGCTTCGGGGTCTAGACGCGGCCGTAGTGACGGGAAACGTTCGGTCGCCAGGCCGGAGTGGCTCGCATGATGGAGCTTCGGCGTACGTCGTAGGAGAGAGGAGGAAGCGAACGGCCAAATGGGTGAGTCGGAGATCGGGTACGTTGGGTTGGTACTGCATAAACCGGGAGTGTTTTAGCATCGATTCTGGCAAAGGTCGGTTGCGACAGGGACATGTACGAGGAGGAGTATGGGGGGAGACGAGACAGGGGCCAGGAAAGGACATACAAGTACTGGGCTGGATGCACTGATACAAGAGAAGAGATGGATGCGCGCGCCCGCGCTGTCAAATGGTTCCCGCGGACCTTCCTCGTCCTTCGACCCTTGATTTGTTAGACGGATAGACGACGTCGCCGGTGGTTGTCTGGGTTTGGTGTGATCCACGGACAAAGTTGGGAGGTTATCCGAAGAAACAAGCCATACATGTAATAAGCGCTATTTCTGAAATGGGCCACCCTTGCCGCTTGCCGCTTGCCCCTTGTCCCCAGGGTCCCTTGCTTGTTCGACAGCACCTTGGCGGCAGAGCGCAAAGTCACAGCAAGAAATGGCCAGAGTGAAGGCCACAGAAGTATCTTTGGATATAGAAATCACAAAAGGCTATTCTCACTTGGATCGTAGGGAGAAGAACCAGGGCGATGATCGCCCTCGATATGGCTGGCTGAGGGGGGATCCAGGGGTATTAGGTGTTTGTGTCATGTACGGGTATAAGTATAGGTACAGTTTAGTACTAGTGTGTTATTCAGTGACATGAAGTACTTGTACATAGAGCTCTATAATCCGCTCCTTGTGCTGGAGCACTTCGTTTGATGCAACGAACGGTACTGCCCGTTACCAGCTGCATGATGGATGCGGATTCGACCAGAGCGCCAGTCCATCCATTGGCCGATATGGATGTCCCACCTCGAAGTACCTCGTGAATCTAATAACTGCTAGACAATGAAACGGAGACCGACAGCTCTTACTGGTGTTTTTCGTTGACCGAGGCCCATTGTGGTATCCAACATTAAGATGAACTCGATAGTAGCGCGTTGTCTAAGATGTTAGAATGCTGTCCTAGTCCTATTCATACTCGTCGCTACCCGTATGCAAATATATATGTACTTTCTTCACTTCGAAATACCCTACAATGCAGCATTACCCTCCTCACCCGTTTGAAACAGGAAACATTGCGGCACAAACCTGTTGTGCAGGACATCCGAGTGCTTGTGCGGTGCAGCTGAAACAATTCGCAAGGCATGCTATGTAAGCATCAAGGTCCTGAAAACTGCCAGCAAGCACAACACTGAAGTGGGTGATGCTGTCGTGTACTTTTGTTTGGCGCATCCACCGCGAAAAGGTTGTGTTGCATCAGACCCGCGGGGAAATGGAGGCGGACCGACTGTGCAATTTCCTTGTCTTCTTAGCATTCTTGGCCTCGCCAGGGGTTCATTTGGAGGATATGGATTTGCATGTACTCGTAGCTTAAGATCGGATGAGCTTCTGATCCCAGGTGTTATCACTTGAAGGAGGTGTCATTACGTGTAAGACATAGACTATATATTATTCGCAAGTCGCTGATCGGGGGTGGCTCTAGAAGCATTGTGTGACGCTATTTAATACGTGCACGCCACAAGCAACATTACGTACGCAGCGTGGCGCGCTTGGTGTACTTGTACATAGCACACCCATTTAGGTAGGCTCAGCTCGTACTTGTCCTTATTTTATACTACGTGTAGACTTAATCAACTGCCAAACGTACCTCAACCTTTTCAACGGGCGTTCAATCTCCTGGAATCTAACTCTGTCGACGGACGAAGCCTTCTTTCGTGACAAGAACTGAACCTACCCGCTCAGCTCACTGAGTTTCGCGAGTTTACTCCCTCCTCTCTCCTTTTCAGGTGCGACCCCTATAATACGTGCCGCCACGATGGGGGCCTCGGCGGATACGGCCAAGGTATGCATGCTTCCAACTTGCCCATGGCAATGCGCCAACGGCTCTAGTTTCCACCCGACTAACGTTACGGGCCCAGACACTGCTCATACCTGGCCTCATCTCCCTCACGATCTTCCTCGTCTCCAAATTCCTCCTCGTTCCCATATGGCGCGCCTACCGCCAGCGATATAGCCAGTACCTACCCCTAGGCGCCATATCCGCACACACAATGAGCCTGCGAGAGCGCATGCACACGGCTTACACAGAGTTCATCACTCGGCGGCGGAATCAGGGAGTTGCAGCCAGCGGGGATGCTGCATCTGACGATGGGTTCATGTCAGAAGACGGCGAGGAGCTCGGTCATGTAAACCAGGGCACGTGGAACGGGGCTCCGAGACGGGCGGATTCCGCTGGTAGTGATACGAGGTTAAGCCGGGAGTGAGTTTTGGCCCCCCGGACGATACGAGACCTGCGGTAATATGCATTGCTAACCCTTCGCAGCTTGGAGGAGGGCTTCATCAGTGATAGCGACGGTGAAGTTGAAGGTGAAAGGAGGCAAAATAGGAGATGAGGCTAGCCACACTCGACATGTCCGAATTCAAATATTCCACACTTTCCCGTGGGCCTTTAAGGAAGGTATACCAAGCATTTGCTTCTACAGCCTCGCCGCCGGTCTTCACCCTTGACTGCGTGCAAGTATCCGCGCGACCCGTCGTGGCCACCATCGAAGCCACCGTCTCGCACGCCCCAAGCAGCGCACGTGGCCACCAACCTAAGTCAGCCCTACGGCATGTGACACGACCTTTTTTTCCGTCTTGGGAACCTTGCAATCTCACAGAGAGCGGTTCTGGGCAGCCAGCCGGCCGCCCTCTACGTGATTTTGGCTTCCTATAATCCTAGGGCCAGCTTGGAGACCCGGTACCCTGAAAGTATGGACATATATGCATCTAGCTATCTCAGGCCACCTTGGGATATCTCTCGGATACTTTGACTACTTGCGCTCGGTGTTGCCAGTCCAGTGTTTACATTATTGAGTTTTGGCTAGGAAGTGGTTAATGCGGGTTTATGCTTCACGAGAACTGAAGCATATAAAGGGCCTCTCTCTCCCCTTTCCCCCCTTTCTGCCCGGCCTTAACATTTGCAAATCCGTCTACATCCTCAGAGGCCAAGAGAACATGCCAGAACCGTACCAAGTTCCAATACCACTACTTGTCCAGAAACTCTCATCACGCCCATACATTACCCGATGACCTCCCCGCTTCCCCTCCGGTCCTCTGGTTTCCAATTTTCACACTTACCACTCCATTTCACACTGGCCGAGAGACCACTCCGAAGTCCTACTTGAATCGCAATTTTCGGCCCCTCGGCCGCCCCAGCGTTAGTACGGTTCCAACCGTCACATATTCGAAGCCTTTGGCCGAACCCGGACGAGTTTCCAGTCTCATAACGACAGTCCCAAACAGAATCCGACCACCGGAGCATTCCTACAACATGGGTTTCGCCGCCCTTTCCAGGCTCCTGCCCTCTCACTTCCAGATAAAGGGCAAACTAGGGCTCATCGACCTCAAGAGCACCTGCGCCATCTGCCGAATTCCCCCTACCGGCGGCAAACTCGAAGAAGGAGGCGAGCAGTGGTGTCTCCTCCAATGCGGCCACAAATTCGGCCACAAGTGCATCCGCCGCCTCCTCGAGGACCCCGAGTGCCGCTCCTGTCCCACCTGCAAGGTCCCGGTTACCTGCACATGCGGCCACCCCGTGACCCCCGCCGCGCTGCCCAGGCTCCGGGGCTGTGCGAAGAGTCGGGAAGTCAGGACTATCTCGAAGGTGTTGGCCGCTCAGGCGGAAGCCGATTGTGAGTTTTGTCGAGAGCACAAGGGCAGGCACAGGGACACGGTCGCAGTGCTAGCGGCGCTCGACCTTGATGTCGGCACCGTCCTTCCCCAGGCGACCGCGGCCCTCGATTACCCTTGGGTCGATACAGAACGACCGTCCCCCGCGAATCTGGAAAGGGGTTGGAAGATCTGGTGGGCCGAGGAGTCTGCAAATGGGCCGCAGACTGTGAGGGCAGAGAAGGAGAGGGTAGACTACCATTACGACATCTACCTTCCTTGATCGATGACTCAACTATTGGGGCGGCTCATACACCGGGAATCTGAGTTTGGGGGTGACGATACGGCAGGTGGCGTGCCATATACCACCATCTTTCTGGAGGAGTAAGGGGGCAGCCTCGGCACGATTTTGTTCACTTATGTGCATTAGCGAATACCCGGCTACATCATTTGCAGGCATACTGGCGGAGTTTTAGGAGTTGGATAGCTGGAATTAAGTGCTTCTTGAGGACCGTCTAAGCAATATACGTGGGTTTTAGGATAACGGTCTGAATGTATGGATTTTACTAGTCTTGGCGACGTAACTTGGCTTGAATGAAATGATGGGTGAAACCAGCGAAATAATATTATATTCTTTGTCTCATTTGATTACCGGTATGATGGTGTGTGTGTACCTACGTCGAGTACGTGTGGTTCCCCTGGCTCTGGAATTGTTTGTGATCTGAAGTTGGTGATCCACAAAGCAGCCAACGCCGTCTGGTAGCTCCGCCCTAATATATCTTCACTTTTTCGAGCATCACTCTAATACAACACTCATAACCTTCACACATGACATTCACACCTCCACCCTTCCACTCACGGATCTCCACCCCATAAGAACCCAAGCCCGACATTAACACACCACCAACCTATCCAAACTCGTTTCTCAGTTGCAAGCGCAAATGGCCGCCCACCCCTCCGTCTCAGACCTCGTCCTCCCCTCCCAGCCCTCGCTCAACACCCTCCTCAAGACCCTGAAGAAGCAGGGCCTCTCCCCGCACAACCGCTTCCGCTCCATCCTCCGCGACGCGGACTTCGTCGCCTCCGCGGTCGCCTCCCTCGGCCGGCGCCCGCTGGTGGCGAACGAGCGATGCGGGAGCTGGTACGTCGAGCCGGCGCGGAAGGCCGGGAGCGCCTACTTTAAGAGCACGGACGGGCATACGGGGCAGTGGGGGTTTAGCTGCCGGCGGCTGAATCTACATCTGCTGGATCTTATTGAGGAGAACGATGGGTATGTCTTTTGGCCCCTCCCACCCTTCTCCCCCCCTCGCTCTACCCCTTCCTCTCAACAAAAGCTCTCAAAAATGAGACACTCGATTGTTAGTGATATGGGAGCTGGGCGCTGATTCTGATGTATAGTTGTATTATCGTAGATTCTACCCGCCGGGGAAAGAGTAAGTAATCATCCCCCCTTTTCTTTTCGGGTCGAAGATGCGAAACTCCCATCAGTATTCCTTTGTGGTCTGACCAGAGTAAAAAAAAGGGATGCCCGACGCTCTAAGCAAGACAATCCCCATCTGGTGCGCCGTCATCAACATGGCCCTCTTCCCTGACCTCCCCGCCTCACACACCCTCCACACGCCCCCCAACGTCGTCCCCTCCACCGAGCACGCCCAGATCTCCGCCCTCCTCCCCACCTTCCTGTCCTCCCTCCAGGCCCTGAACCTCGACCTCCCCTCCCTCCGCTCCAAGCTCTCCAAGCCCCTCCGCCCCTACTGGGTGACGCCCGAGACCCGCCTGCAAGAGCAGCAGGAGGGGGCCGGGCCCAGGGAGGCCGTGTTCGAGGACTTCAGGCCCGTGGTGTGCTGCACCGCCTCCTCGCGCTCGAGCAGCGAACTCTCCACCTTCGAGGGCTACGTCCAGGGCGCCGCGGACGACACAGAGCATTGGGCCATGGGGCTGACGGCGCCCATCTTCTGGCAGCACGCGGACCTGCTCCTCTCCACCGACGACGCCGATCTCCCCGGGGTGATAGCGCGCCTCCTGGAGGAGGAGAAGAGGGAGAGGGAGGCGGACGGCGACGCGGAGAGGGGGGTCAAGGTCTCGGCGTGCATGTACGTCTGCCAGCTTCCCCTATCGGAACCGGCGGCGGGCTCGGACAACGAGTGCCAGATCGTCTTCCTCGACGACGCCGTCACGCCGCGCGACGGGTGGGTGAAGGGCCCAAGGAGGATGGAGCTGGGCCTGGGCAACGCCCGGAACGCGAGCAAGAACCTACGCTCGGCGCTCCCCGCCGTGTCTGCCTTCGTCGAGCGCTTTCTCGGGTTCCCTTCCTCAGAGGAGGTCCTGCGGCCCGGTGTACAGGGCCGGCGCGATCCGCCCGAGGAAGGGAACCAGGAACTACATAAGGAGGAGAGCCGAGTACTACAAGAGGATACGAAAGGCGCCGAGGCCGAAGTCGCGGGGAAGTCGCGAGGGAACGTAAGGATCGTGATAGCCTGCCCAACAGGCAAAGACTTGTCCCTAGCAACGGCCCTAGCCCTCCACTGCCGCCTATTCACCCCTGACGACAAACCCCTACAGAAGCCCCTAGAGGACGCGAGTATGAACAAGGCGGCGATACGACAGCGGCTGGGCCGCATGATGATTGCCTTCCCCGGGGCGAATCCCCAGCGGGCGACGCTCCAGAGCGTGAATAGTTTTCTCATGGGCTAACTAACCTCTTACACTCCGGCGGGTGGGGGACGAGAAGGGGACATTCAGGGAGAGAGATGGGGCAGGGGGTGGCGCAGTAGAAATTGAATCCTCGTATGATATCACTTTTGAGGAGGAAAGGCGCGCAAAGTCAGACGAAAAATTCTAGTCTATTTTTTTGGTAGTCTACGTATAGAAAACCCGTGTTCTGTCTGGTTCGTCTCTTTCCCTATCTTGCCGCATTAAAAAAAAGCTGGCGGCAAATAGATAGGATATTCGTTGCATGCGTCGTATAACCTCGTAAAAAACCCTAAATCAAATGCTTCATTCCCGAAAAAATAAACCCCGCGTTTCCCTTTTTCCCGCTTGTGGATTTTGTAAACCCACTTTTTATGCTCGCGATGTACGATACTGGAGCCTCCCTGATCCACCTCTCCAGCAAACTAGTGGTTGGCTAGTAGTGGAGGACATGATGGATCGGACTAGTGACGGAAGCAGTGATGACGTATGCGAGAACCCACAGGAACATTCCATTACCCCTTAGAGGGCCTCGATCTTGGCGAGGGCCTCGGGGAACTCGCTCCAGTCGTCCATGACGACGACAGCGCCGGCGTCCTTGAGCACCTGAGTCATCTCGGCCTTGCGCTCGGGCGGGTAAGGGCCCGTGTAGCCGAGGACGAGGATACCAGCGCGGTGGCCGCTAGTGGTGCCGCTCTTGCTGTCCTCGATAGCGAGGCACTCACTGACGTCCTTGCCAAGGACCTTAGCGGCGTGGAGGTAGATAGCCGGGTCAGGCTTCGAGGTGGGGACTGGGAGAGAGGTGGCGGCGGAGAAGACCTCTTCGTTCTTGAAGAACTTGTCCTGGCCCACCTTCTCGATGGAGGCGACGACGCGGCGCTTGGCGCTCGACGATACGACGGCGAGGTGGTACTTCTTCTCGGCGGCGAGCTTCTCGAGCTGCTCCATCACACCGACGCAGGGCTGGCCGTGGGCCCGAATCTTGGCAATGACGGCATCCTCCTCGGCCTTTACGTAGTCCTCGAGCTCCTCAGGAGTGAGCTTGATGCCGTAACGAGCCTGGAGGGAGCCGAGCATGCCACGGAAGTTCTGGCCGACGAACTCGAGGATGAGGGACTCGCCAGTGAACCTCTTCTCGACGCCCTGCTTCTCGCAGATCTCGTTGATCAGGTCAGCGCAGGCGGCGAAGGCGAGCTCCTCGGACAGGACGAGGGTGTTGTCGCAGTCGAAGAGGATGGTGGTAATCTGTCAAGGGGGTGGCGAAAAGCGGTTAGCGGATTTTTTTTATCTAGTCAATTCGCCGTCTTGGGCCAATTCGCCTCGACACGCATCTCGGGAGGCATTGCTGCAGGCATCGCTACAGACATCCATCTCGTCATCGTATTGGATGACGAATGTTGGGGATGAGGGGCTAAGGCGGGGCGGGGCGGGCGGCTGCAATAATGCGGAGGAGGGAGCTTACCTTAGGCATTTTGGCGGTAGAGAGATTGCTCGATAAAAAGGTTTATGTGTCTGGTGGGAGGATTTCTGAACGATAAGAAAGAGGGGCGACCAGTTAGCTTTATAATGAAGACGAACGATGACTTCGAATTGTCGACGTATCGGCCAGAGCCGGATTGGGTGTGGTGGCTGTGATCTAAAGTGAGGCGATGGTAAGGACTTGCCTTGGAAGTGGGTATCCTTTCGTATCTTTGAGTCTTGGCACACGTTATTGGGTTGTTGAGACGGGAAGATGTGGAGGTAGTCAAGAGAAGAGAGGAGGGAAGAATTTACAGCTTTTTGACGGGGAATTTCCTCTCTACATATACTCGCTACATAATTTTTTTTTTCACCTTGGGGAAAGACCGAAGGAGGGGGGAATAGAAAGTACAGAGCCACAGGAAGGAGCAAAGGAGGGTGGGGGGGCGTGAAAGAATCGAGGAGAGAGCACCAACGCCCTCAAGGTGTGGCAAGGAACAGAGAGAGAGCGACCCTTGATAGGACCGATTCCATGCCCATGCCCATGCATTTGCATTTGCATTTGGACATGGACATGGAGACGTACGTACGTGTCTATGGAGTACCTCATGCACATCCGGACCATGGTGGCACGGCAGCATCATGGGCACAGCTCGGGCAGGATACAGGCAGGAACGGAGCTCGGCGCCCCGTTCCACACCGGGCCTGTGGATAGCCCACGGGTCGCGGCCTGGCGACAACAAAACCGCTCAGATATGAGAGGCATATACTCTCAATGATGGGTCCTCCTCAGTTTCAGGTCACACTCAATGATATTAGGTATTATCCCACGTTACTACCCACCCTGGTAACAAACTTGTACTCGTACCTGAAAGCGTTGCTCAAGGGTTCAGTCAGACAGGCCAGAACCAGGCCAAGCAAGCCAAGCCAAGCCCAGGTGTACCTACCATGTCCTGTTTGTTGCCTTGCGTTCTTTCTGCATCCCACCTGTGCACACCATCCATCGTACGTTCAGCCATCGCGTATAGCTTCACAGGTAGGCAGGGAGCCTCGGAGACAGCAGGTTGAGTGGGAATTGAGGCGTCATACCTCGGCGGACTGTCGACGCTTATCGTCATAGCCTCCTGTTCCCACAGCTAATCTCAGCTAATATCAGGACTTCCTAATCTTTCCCCTTGCTTCTCTCCCGTCCCTGTTCTGGTCCGTCGTCTCCAATCCAAAGTGGGCCAGACCCACCCCGTGCCGTCGACTCCTCTCATCCGATGGCCTGTCTTTTTTTCCCGTGTCGCTCTCTCTTTTCTTGCCCATCGAGCCGATCTGACAATTGACGTGTCCGTCGATTAGCAGAGACGAGACAAAATGTGCCCCACCTTTTTCACTTTCCACCTTTGCCAATTGAAACGACCCCGCCCCCACCACACCTTGGCCGGAAGAGGGAAGGGGCGCCTCCTGCCAAAAGCATCGTTTTTTCGTGTGATTGACAGACCGAAAACCTAACTTCGCGGCTCGATGTGAATAATGAAAACGATAAAAAAGGCTGCTGGGGGTCGAAGGAGGTCAAAAGGGGGGCGGTGGGAGAAGGGCCCCAGTCTCAACAGGGTCTAGTCGCCACCGGCATTGGCGAGTCGCCTCGCACCCACCGCCGAGCTAGTCGCCCGGCCCCCCCCGCCGCGCGGAAGCCTTTCCTAGAGGCATTCCTAGCTCGGAGTGAAAACACGGGGGTTACGGCGAGAGAGGAGGTCACGATCCACCACCCGCGTCGACGACTGGGGAAATGCAGCTCCTTCGCGTCGAACGTGGTTTAGTCCCGGCACCATCTCAACACTCCCGGGGACCCCCCTGATAGCATCCGGAGGAACAAGAACGGTCTCGAACATACATGGGTGCGTGCTCTTTCGATACTTTGCGGGTCATGGGATCCCAATCGTGGGGAGGCGGTCAAGCTATACCCCTGACCCGACGCCCCGACGTCCTCGCCCAAAGGATCCCCGTACATCATGTAAGTACCGATAGATCTCCCCACGAGGTCCGAGTAATACGCCAGAACCGGAAACCGGAGGGGGGAGGAAATGTTGGGAGTGGGCCAGCCGGCGCCCCCTGCGCGTCGTGACCCTGCCCGGCGCGTGGAGGAGGATGCTCGTATACTTGCACAGATATTCACCATGCAGGCTGAGACGTTGAATGTACAAACATGACCGGGGAGTAAGTAGGTCGTCCCCCACGACGTCGAGTAATACGAGGAAGCAATGTCCGTGGAAACGGTGAGGGAGTCAAGTCATGAGGCCATCGGCATTCCAGCTTGGAGATCTCACCCCCAACCCAACCCCAGCCCCGACCCCAGCCTTCCAGGTCAGAGGAATAATCCCACTCTCTCCTATTGTTAATCCCTCGCCTCATATTGTAGGATCCCACGTTTCTCGCCATAGAAATTGCCTCAGTAGCTCCCCCCACCACCACCACGGCCGCCGCAAAACAAAAGTGTCGCCGATTACTACGATTACCACATAACCACTCAATCAGTCTTACAAATTTTGCTCCCTTTTTCGAGATTAGACTCATATCTATCCCATCCGCGGCACGAAACCGCCCGTCGGGATGGCTAGCCGATGGAGGGGGAGCCCAAGACTTTCTTCCCGCGCTCCCATCCATCCGCATGTCCACCGTGGTACACAGGCGGCAGGTCACTCGAGATCGCCACCTCAACATCATCCGCACCTGCATGTTGGGCATCACCAAGCTCTCCACAAACAGTCACCCCCCTTCCCACGAGGCACACACCACCATATTAATGGCACTTAAATACTGGAAATCTTTGATAACACTCTATATGCCTAGCACGTACAATCCACTACGCCAGGTAGGACTAGAGTAGAACTAGAGGCAGACCTGTCGCGCAAGGAGCCACTAGAGAGTACATCACCTCAACCTTACTGCAGAGACCCCCTGGTTCCGAAGCGCACTCCTCCCTCGACCCCCTGCCCGAGACACAGATGACTATTGTACCCTAATTCCGCCCTCCGCCCTCCCCCCCGCCAAATGCAAAGCGATATCCCCAAACTCCTCCAAAAAAAAAAACAATGTAAAAAAGACATCAATTCGTCAGGAGCCAGTCCCCCTTCATGTACTTGGCGCATTCCGTACTTTCATGTCGTATTCCTTCCAAGGTGCCGAGGCAAATATAGGGCAGAGAGCCAAGAGATAAAAGTACCTCCCAAGAGCCAAGCCTTGAGAGATATAGACAAGTCCAAGGCAGAGCGAGGCTCAGAGAATCTCCCGCAGCGACGCCTTCTGAGCCGCCGTGAGACTGGTCGGGAACTTGACGGTGTACTTCAACACGAGGTCACCCCGCTCGCCAGGCTTCTTCGAGATGGGCATCCCGAGCCCCGGGAACCGGTCCTCGCTCCCTGGCTGCGTCGGCCCGCTCTTCTCGATGGGGAGCTGCTTCCCGTCGATGGTGGTGATGCGTCGTGACCAGCCTGTGAGCGCCTCTTTTAGCTCGAGGTGCACCTCGTGGACGAGGTCGTTATCAACACGGGTGAAGAGAGGGTGAGGTTTCTGTTTTTTTTTTTGGACTTCGTTAGCATGATTCCTTTGTAGGTCAAGTCGTCTCCTCCTTGAATAGTTAACTCACCTCTTCGACGATGAAGTGGAGATCCTGTCTACCACCCTCCACCTGATCGCCCACTCCGGCGAACTTGATCTTGCTGCCCTTCTTGAGACCCGGCTTAATCGGCACAGCGAGCACTGGATCCGAGCTAACCATCTTCCCCGAATCGTCGAACGTCTTCCTCTTGACCTTCATCCTCTTTGTCACCCCGTTGAACATCTCCTCGAGTGTCAGCGGTAGAGGCTTTTCGATCGTCGTAACATTCGGTGCCGGCTGGTGACCCATTGACGCCGAAAACCCCTCAGGAGCCGCCCGCGGTCTTGCACGACGGGCGCCACCCTGGCCGCCGGCAGCACCACCTAGGTTACTAAAGATATCCTCAAACCCATCGCCAGCCATGCCGCTCTTGGCAAACTCGGCGAATATGTCCTCAGCGTTTCGGAACTGGAAGCCAGATCCCCCACCGCCCGATGTCGAGAACTTGAACGTGCCGCCGCCGTTGGGCATGCCGCCGAAGCTGAAGCCACCGGGCATGCCACCAGGCATACCACCGGCCCCGCCGAAGCCGGCCCCTGCATCAGGCGGGGGTGCGCCGCCGCGCAGGAGACCGTCCATGCCGTAAGTGTCGTAAATCTTGCGCTTCTCCGGGTCAGATAGGATCTCATAGGCATGTGAGCACTCTTTGAATTTCTCGCTAGCCTCGGCGCTGTTTTGGTTTTTGTCGGGGTGCCACTTCATGGCCGCCTTTCTGTAGGGGAGGGATGATAGTTAGCTTTGAGGGATGGAGGGGAGAGGTAGAATTATCTTCGGTCCAAGGGTTTTACCGTGTAGCTACCCTGGGAGGTGGGGTGAAGATGATATGAACCGGAGAAATTTGTGACTACTTACCTGTAGGCCTTCTTGATCTCATCGCTGCTCGCGCTTGGCTGGATACCCAACTGATCATAGAGCTTCGTCTCCTTCACCATTTTGACCTCGCAATTAGAGAAACTAGTGTTGGGTGTGGTTGGCAATCTTGCTCCTGGAACAAGATGTCCCCTATGGGGAGGTTAAAGTGCGATGGGACAGGGCTCGCGCAATTGCGTTGTGTTCGGGCAACGAATGGAATGACGTTACTGCCTTTGCCGGATATGGGTGTGGCAGTGGTATGTGCCTTTCAAGAGGGATATACTCGCACACCTCGTTTGCGAAGACAATGTTTGAACTTTGATGGGGAAATAATTATTGTGCGTATACAACTGATGTGAAATGAGGACTGGTGAAGGTTCGGCTGTAGAGATTAGGAAGTTGGACGAAGAATGCGTAATGCCTCTTT
Source organism: Cephalotrichum gorgonifer (assembly GCA_900312665.1). Lineage (NCBI taxonomy): Eukaryota > Fungi > Ascomycota > Sordariomycetes > Microascales > Microascaceae > Cephalotrichum > Cephalotrichum gorgonifer. Next base: position 3,961,406 of record ONZQ02000001.1, read on the forward strand.
GTATGAGAGGGAGGAACCATGTGATCTTATGATCGATGTGAAGCTACAATTGGGAAGGCACGGTGTGGGAACCTGCCCTGTGCCGGAGGAGATAGAGTGGGCGATAAGTGGTGGCACCAGTAAGGTCTTCCTTCTAACTGCAGATGGAATCGCAAAGAATAAAAAGAATAAAAAATAGCCACCAAGCAGTTCAAAGGATAGCTCAAACTCCCCGGGCTTTTTTTTTCAAACCACTGCACTCACAATGAGGTCACCGAGCAATGCCACCTGCCTTAAGCCTTTAATTATCATGTCCCCAAGCCTCGCCCTGTTTGCCACTGCCGCCTCGCTGGTACACTTTCCCATTTAGAGCTTCCATTGTTAAGGTCCAATACAACAGCTTGTACAACAGAGAGAGCTCTCGCCCTCGGTTCTTTCCTTTAGGGATGCACCTAGCTTCTGGATCTGGATGAGCTATGACGATGGCTATGCGGGGCTACACACTTGGATGGAAACCTTGTTTTCGTAGCCACGAGTAGCAACTACCCCGCTATGAGTCTCACTATTGCTACACAAGTACCGTTCTTCTCAGATCGCCCGCTAAAATAGATGACTGGTACTTTCTTGATACATATTATTTCTCAGACCAAGCCTGAAGATCTCTATCCCGCCTTTTAGGCCGTCTCCTCACAACCCTCCGCCACAGCTCCAATGACGATCCCCTTACCTTTATTGGAGAAGCTTCTAGAAGCTTCTCCGACCTGTGCGATAGCTACGTCAGCGCCTCCGAAGCTCTCGCCAAATAAGATAGGACGGAAGAGGCCATTCGACGGGAGGCATTCTCCTTTTTATGACTGTTTTTAGCGTAATGGGTATCGATGTTCCCGCTATGATTTCCGCGCCTCGAAACAATCTTTCCACCGTCGTTCGAGCCGCCCAATAATCCCTGCTCCATGAACTAGTCAAATAAAACACTAACTATCCCCCCACACCCATCCCATATCGGATACCCATAGACATCGTAACCATGTCATGCCCCCCGGCTAGGATAGGACATTATTATTTCCTCTCAGGTAAAGGCGGCGGTCGGCCCTGCGCCGACATAAAAATCGGCTGCACACTGACTTCCGTCATCTCACGCGCTGCCGCGTTCGTATCCGCCTCCGCTCCGAGTGGTGGTCCGACACCACCGTCCCGTCCTACCCCCAACGACACCTCGCTATACTCGGGGAGGGGTGGCTCGATGTTCATCTCCATGTGGCTGTCGCTATCGGGCAACTGGTCGGGATGAATTTCATGCACAAACTCCTCCCCCACCCCGTCAGCTGATCCTAGTGAGGCGCGGTTCGTGGCCATGGAGTCGATGCTGCCCGCCCGCGACCTCATCTGGAAGGCATGCAAGTCGTGCTCGGGTTCGTTCGCGCTGGCTTCCTCCTGCTCTAGCTCCCTCTGGAACGCGCGATTGTCGGCCTTGACGAAGCGATTGAGTGAGTCCGATAGGGGAACCCGGGGAGCGTTGAGCGCGTCCTCTGTTGCGAATATCAACGTGATGCTGTTCGACTCCGTCGATACTCGCTCTTGGATTGCGTCAAAGTCTAGTTTCTGTAGTAGCAGGTGTTAGAACTGTAAACGTTTAGACTCGATAGGGCGATGCCTCCAGCGAGGAAATGTAGTTGGGACACGAAAGTATCGACGAACCTCCGCCTGGACGGGCTGCTGCCTGTTGCTCGCCGAGTACTCTAGCCGCCACCACTGGTCCCTGGGCTCAGGCGTAGCATCCCCCAAATCTATCAAGAGCGTCTCGGATCGCCTGCAGACATAGACAACGTCCTTTGATGTGCCGATGCCCCTGAGGGAATATTGCTTGCAGGTAAGCGCCTCCGGTCTCTCCCTGTCGGGGCCTGTAAAAAGCCGCCCGACGAATCGCTCAGACTCTTCGTACCGCTTCATCTTCGACTCAAGCTCTGCCTCGTCATCAGAAACCATATCAATCGGGAGAGGGCACGTAGTGGGGTCCTACCTTGGATCTCCGCCCTGAGGCTCTCGCATTGCTGCTTTGCATCCTCTCGGGTCCTTGTGATATCATCGACGCTAGCCTGGTCCTCTTCGGTGGGGTTCCACGGCACGTCGGAAACTCCTTTCGGATACATCTTCCCGTCGAAGCCAGACTGTTCAAGCGTCCTGAAGCGCGGACGGGCGTTCAGATAGTCGAGAAGGATATCGCACCGACGGATCTCCATCTCCAACATTTTGAGCCTGTCCGCGAGGGATGCTTCGCCTGATGGCGCGAGCTTCTCCTGAATCCTGTTCGTCGCCGCTCGAACTCGCCTCCGGAGCCATTGAATGCCTATCGCTTCGTTCTTGCGGGACCACAAGTAGCGCTCGGGGTACCAGGTCTGCGGGATTTCAAACTTGCATGTGGATCTGGACGAGTCGACCACGTTCATGATGAAGACATCGCCCATACTTGTGAACAGACTCATACTCTGCGTTTCCAAACTGGAATAGAGGTAGTCCTCGAGGGCCTGCTTCCATATCTCATAATCAAGAACGTCGTAGAGGGACTTCTTGTTCCCGTGGCTATCTTCCGTCAGGTTGAACTTGAAGTAGCAGACATTGCCTGCCTCACAGTCCTCTGCTTGGTGTTCCGTGTCCGGGTAGCCAATCTCGAAGGAGCGGGCCACGTGGGTCATGGGACCCATGACTTCTTGTCCATACTTCTCCAGCAACGTGCTGAAGAAGGACTCTTCCTGGTCCCATGAGTTCGAAAATATGTCGGATAACACTCGGGTTGAGCCGAAACTCCTCTCGGTCGATTCTAGGAAGCCCAGTAAGCGATGAATCTCCTCCTCCAAAACAACACCCTCGTCGACGATCGAGCCTTCGTCTATGACATGCTGGGGCATGATGCGTTTTCCAGTCCACCACTCGCCGTCATGGCCATAGCTAGGCGCCGACTCTCCAAGCCGAAGAAGCGTGTTTCGAGCGAGGGGTATTTCGTTAAGTATGGTGAGGATCGAACCGAGACGCTGCTCCATAGAAAAGCTATCATTCAGGAGAAGCACAGGTGTCTTCGGGTCGCGTTTCCTTGCCGAGGGCCTGACATTATTGCTTCCTGTACCCTGAGGGGTGTCCTGACGCACCATGGCCCATTGGTCTGTGTCGTACTGCTCCCTCGTAGCCGGTCCGAACGCTGGCGTGTTCTGGTAATCGGAGATGACGCCACTCGTTTGAGGAGGAGGTGCATCGAGGCCGGCTTCGTTCGCTGACTCCATAAGAGCTCTCTTAAGGTCCTCGTCTTCGTCGTCCAATGCGTTTTGCCCCGCCGTATTCGAGTTATACAGACCATCGAAGCTGTTGTGAACGCCAGTAGGTGAACGGTTCTTCGTCCTTGTCGGAGGCCGCGAGGGCGCCGTCTGCCCGTAATATGTGGTATCTTGCCCTGGAGATACTCCGTGGAGCACTTGCAGACCGCTCTGCTCGGGTTGACTCTCTATGTGGAAAGCTAAAACGGAAGTAGGTTAGCTGACGACTTCACCAGTCCGGTCACGACGCGAGAGAGGAATGCATCTAGGTTCGCTTACATGTGCCAGTTCCCTCGGACACCATCCCGTCACGGTCTGCCGTAAAGGCGCTTTCGTCCCAAGAGTACTTCGCTCGAAACTGCAACAGTCAGCTCTAGTCGCCTCCGACAGGAGTCTCGGCGCTCCCTTGTGGAGTCCAGTATGTATACTAACAGCTTCGGCATTGTCGTAGTACTCCATCACAAGCTGGTTGACATCGTAGTTCCCTTGCTATTCATGCATTCCAGTCAGCTGCTGTGACCATCGAACCAAAAAAAAATTGAATAAAAAGCTTGGGCAGAAGGGGTCCGCACCTTCAGCGCCCGGACGGCGAGCGGCCCATCATCCTCGGATAGCCCCGCAAACTCTAGGAAGCCGCGGACCTCCTCCGGGGTCGGATCGCGCATCACCATCTCGCCGGTAGTGTGAGGACGTGCACTAGCTCTGGATTATTCCGCCGCAATGGGATTGCGGCGTGCGGGCTACGAGGCCCTGGGACTAGGGTCGGTAGGACTGGTCGAGTAGGAGCCTATATAATCATGTCCGTTGGGGCGGAGATTATGTTCAGCAGAAGATTCTCTGGGCCTCGTTCTCGCTTTGGTATCGGCTGTGCAAGCTTCGGAGGGGCCGTTGTACGGTGGCGGCTCGATCTCGGAATGGAATGTCGGGGTTGGATAAGCGGAGAGACAGGATACAAAACGGATCAGAACAACTAGAGCTTCGATGGGCAAGGAAAGGAACGGGGATGGGAATTTCGCTACAAGGTCCGCGGTTGGGTTTGCGATGCGGGTTCGATTGACGCCGGAGGCTGTCCTATGTTAGACCCTTACATGTGGGATCATTTGGAGCATGGCTGGGAGCTGTGGGCAACTGACAGGGGATTTAATGGGGAGACGGGACACGTGCGGGACGCGCTGCAGACTACGTAATGGGCGGTGGGCAATGTGTAATGTGGGCCCTCAGGCAGTTTATGGCCGTCAGCTTGTGACGTCGCTTGTCCCCAGCGACAGCGACCCTTTATCCACATTTTGTCTGAGAGAGCACGGGTAAGGGATTTTTTCCCTATGGCATTTGGGGTTTGGAAGGGGGGATATAGTGAGTGCTCCTCCGAGCGCATTTCTCAGTGGCCTAGGAATTATTCCCGGTTTGTTCGACATAGCGTGGGTTGGCCAGGGCCAACTGAACAAGAGCGATCGATGCCTCCTCAGGATCGATGTCTGCTCCACGCCAGTCAGTCATCCCGCTCATGAGTGATGGCCGTCCATCCATCCCCCCACGACATCATTGTCAGGAACACACACACTATCATTGGCGATAACCGAGCTGGCGGAGACCCGAAATATATAGAGAATAAGAGCTCGTCTAATAAGAGGCAGTACTAAATGACGGAGCACAAAAAAGTATCAACTACTCCTGTTTCCATGCTAGGTATAGCCGAACCCCTTCTTCGCCTCCGCATCCTCGAAGCAACCAGGTGGTCTAGGAAACAAATGAAAGCAAGCGCAGGGGAAAAAAAAAACGCTATGCATCTATAACAAGAAGGCAAAAGGAAGAGAGAAAAAAAAGGAAACCTAAGCTACCCACCCCTCTTTAGTCGTCATCCATGTCATTATCATCGAAATCACTCTCGCTCTCACTCCCGAAATCATCGTTCCCGTCCGACTCGTTCCAGAAATCGTCGTCGTCAAACGCCACGACGGGCGCGGGGGCCAGATCTTCCGAGGTGGGGAACTTGACGTCCTTCGGCATCTCCGCCCTCGACTTCTCCACCGTCGCCTTCGCCCTCGCGTCGTACTCCCCCCTCTTGTCCCTGTAGGTCACCGAGGCGTCGACGTTGGCGGCCGAGTTTATTTCGGGGTCGTCGAGGAGGAGGAGAACGGAGCGGAGAACGGACTCTACGCCCTGGAGAGGGGACCACCGCTCCGAGGCCTGCTCGCCCGACATCTCGTCCTCACCGGGGGCGTGGAGGATGGAGATGCAGAGGCGGCCGTCCGAGTAGATGTTCGGGTGGTAGATGCGGGTTTGGAAGCGGAAGGTCGGTGGGACGTATGGGTAGTCCTTTGCGAATGTCATTTCGGCCTGGTAGATGGGCTGTTAGGTTACGGCTCCCTCACATTGCAGGGTGGATGACAGGTCGGACGGAGGAGGGGAGAGCTCCTACCTTGAAATAGCCACCGCTAAAGACGCTGTCAGGGTTGACCACCATGAGGCCTATGTTCCACTTCTTGATGTTCGCATCGTCCACCTATTACCTACGGCGTTAGCTCTCGGCCTGCACCGCTGAAAACCAGGAGGGGGATCCCACTGCATACCTCTATGTGCACCCACTTCTCCTTCTGCAGGGCCTGCAGCTCACTAAGCAGCCTCTTTTCCGCCATGTTGGACTCCCAAGAAATCTCCTACGACGCCCGCAAGTGAAGGGTGTCTGTGGTCGTCGCTAGACGGGGATCGGATGAAGGGGCGGTTCGAATTTTGAGGTTGGGGGTTCGTCCCCGGCGGTCGATCACTCGCTGAGATTTCGCGGGGAAAATGGAGGCCTTCTCCTTTTCTTATTCGGGGCGGCTGAGCCGGTAGAAGTTGGGAGAGAGTAGGCCGCGATGTTGGGTCACACGCGAGTAGCGGGGTGACTCCGAACCCGAGATCACGAGAACAAGAAAACGCCTTGTTCTGGGAAAGAGAGATTAGTTGGCGGCTCGGCGTAAAGTAGTTAAGACAACCACGGAAATCAGAATAGTTGACAATTGCAAAACAGGAAAGGGTGAGAGGAAAAAGACCGAGTCGGATCTGGCTTGAGGAAGGAAGCTTTGAGGGGGGAGCCCGCCCTTGCTTTGTCGGATGCCTTGGCCCCAGTTTCAGGTACCTGCCCTGCCCAAAGCGGCGCCATCGCCCTTCGAGGCACACTTGGAGTGGTGGAGGGTTACCTAATAATAGTAACCTGGCGCCATCTTCCCGAGGTTCCACCGGCTCTCGAGTCGGTGGACTTCCGCCAGCCAAGGACCGGATCCGTCTTCGGGTGGTCGGTGATTTAGTGGCTCGGGCTTCTCCGAGACGTCGCCCCACCAGCTGTATAAGTCGCCACCGAGGCAAATACCAGAATGGAAAGCTCGCGATCTCGAGATTGTGCTTACTTATTTTTATTTAACTGGGTATAACTATACATCCCACGCTATGTTCCTAAACGTCCATACGTTGGCTATCCCTGAGCTGTCCATCTCAAGCCCAAATGTTCTCGCCTTGGCGCCTGGTTGTTGCAGAGCATGACACTTCTAGTCATTATCCGTTAGCAG
>ONZQ02000001.1:3968500-3983670 GCA_900312665.1 Cephalotrichum gorgonifer
CCCCCCCACCCCCCCCCGTTTTTTTTTTTTCCCCCCAGCCACGTCCCCTCCCCGCCGCGTCGAGATCCTCCCCGATCTCATAAGCCAACGTCGAAGTAGATTATCTTGCCCGTCCGAAAGTTGTAGATAAAACTGTGTCTCGAGCCCTTCTCCTCTTCCCATTCCGCCCTCCACCCGCTCAGCTCCTCGTGTATCTGCCTAACATATCTCTTCTCCCCCGCCCCAGCTCCCTGCTCCACCTTCTTCCAACTATCTGGACTAGATAGTGGTGTGCTCTGTATCAGCGTCAACATCGCATCCGATGTCTCCACCCCCAGGATCGGCCCGCTCGCCATGGACTCGACGAAGCCCGCCGCGCTAGCCTGCGCCTGGTCAATCACAGCCTGACGGATCATCTTTTTGTTCTTCTGTTGCGAGGACAGTATCGAGACTTCCTGGTCGTGAGTCCTACGGACGGAGCCGTCTCGCTGGTTCGGTACCTTGGGTTTCGATGCCAGCGAGCTGTCTCTTTCTTGGATCTTGGATTGGAGCCATAGGAGGAGGTGGCCGACCGGCATATCGACATCCGGAATGTCGGTCCGCTTCAGTGTTTTAATCCGGAGACTCTTGTCAGGCTTCACGACGACGACCCATGAATATTCGTCATCCTTAGCCTTGAATAGGAGCTCGTCGGTTGTGTTTGTGCTGTCGGCGAGCTCCGCTGAGATGCTATTGCCCCACAAAAGGCCTAATATCTCCAATCCGACGGTACGACGTAGGGAGTTGTCGGTGCTGGCCACGAGAACATCATACTTAGGAACGTTAGTAATACCACCCACAGCAAAAAGAAGGCGAGGGGGAGGTTAGCTGTGTTGCACTCACTCTAACTTGGTTCGCATTCTCCTGCTCCGGCCTCTTCTGCGTAGACGAAAGTCCCGATTTGGACAATCGAACAAAATTCTGCCAGGAGAGTGAAAAGCCAACGGCACGCCGCTCTTCGTGCCGATCGCCAACATTAAGGCGGAACTCTCGGATAAGGTTGTCGTATCGCCCGCCAGCAGCAAACACCTCCTTGACCTTGGAGCGGAATACACAAGTGAACACCATGCCACCGGAATAGAAGCTCTCCCTGAAGCTGCTGAGGGGATTGATGCTGATAGTCGTCTTTACCCCCATGTGTGCCACGTATCCGACAACCTCTCGAAGATAGGAGATGGTTGAGAGTACTCTTGGATACAAGTCTGAGCCCTTGAACACATCCTTCAGCTTGGAGAATATTTCACCCGGGGGTCCTTTCAAACTATTAGCTCAACGTGACCTTCTCTAGACGCCAATATAGGTATCCCTGAAAGAAGAAAACCTACCTCTAATGTCAAACTTCTCCAACTCGTTCACGCTCGTTGCCGAGACCCCCACATCTTCAGATCGCAATTCTTGTCGTATCTTCTGCCATGTGCACCCCTGAATATGGAGTTTGCTGATGATTTCCGCTGTCTTCCGTCGAAGTGAACGATCAATCTTGCAGAAATCGAATATGAGCTGGAGAAGAGTAGAATGGCCAATGAGAACGATCATCTTCCCAGCCAGGGACGTGGGGAGGGTGTAGATGACCTCATCAAGGACTCGCACCGCCTCCGCATCCTTCAGGGCAAGATCCCGTGCGTCTGACGACACGATATCGAAGTCGACCTCCCCAAGAGCTTGCGGCTGACCCATACTTTTAGAGCTCCTGAAAACGGTGCCGAAAGAGTATACCTTTTCCGCAGGGATGCTCTCCGGCTGCTTCGCCAGTGTTCTAGCGAGTCCCATCGTAAGATCGTACGGGAGTTGTAGTACTGTCCCGTCCGCATTCAGAAGTTTGAACACGTTCTCAGGATAGTGCCGGGACCGTGGGTAGATGCGACTCCGGTCAATTGCAAGACCGCCGTGACGGCGGAATACCATTTCCAGACTATCTTTCACTCTCGCCTGGAAAACAAGGTCCTCAGTCGTGACGCTTCTTGACGGCAGCGGGCCCGACGCCTCCAAATCCCATGCATAATCCCTTGCCCTGCCAGAAAATCCTGCGAAGAACGTGGCCAATATCTCTCGATAGTAGGGAGAATCCGGACCTACTCCGCCGGCCAGGATACTTCGGGCAACCTCCTCATCCCCGTCGATGGGAATCTTGGGGCTTTTCAATAGGGTCGCACTGTCAGGTCTGTCCTCTGGATTATGGGCAACCAGGGATACCACAACATCTGTCTGGTTTCGATCAGGGGGTTTGAAATCAGACGGCAGGACAGGCTCAGGCCGGCGTACGCCTTCCAGAACGATAACCCGTTCCATCCCCAACATTGGATGATAGCACATCTCGAAGAGGATGACACCGAGGGAGTACATCTGCTCATCCATTAGCTTACTTAACTACACCTTTGCCAGGAACAGAATGACTTACATCCACCTTTGAGCTATATGACCCAGATGCTGCTGATCTAACCTCCGGGGCAGTATACAGCTTCGTCCCCAGACTTCGCGTGGCATCCTTTGGACTCGAAGAGGCCGTCGCAGCTCTGCTGGGCGAGAACTGACCCATGGTTGCCAGGCCAAAGTCGGCAATCTTGACGCTGTCTTCCCCCTTAAGGCCTTGCGTAATTAGAATATTCTCTGGCTTGAGATCGCGGTGTACGATGTTCAGGCTGTGGATGTGCCGCAGGCCCGACAAGATCTGTCGCAGTAGCCTCCAGATCTTGGCAGCGTCCCTATATAGGTCGCCGGCGATGAGATCTCGGAGTGTCCGCCTATCGCAGTATTCCATAGAGATGTAGAGGATTCTCTGGACGGCGGTTTCTGGCTGCGCACGCTGTATCCTGGTTTCGGGTGTGAAAGAGGATTGGTCAAGCGCCCCATCAACTTCCGAAGCTTCCCTATGAGACCCGTTGGTGTCCTGCTCCTCACCTTCGTCGGTGTCGTAGCCGAATTCGATTTCAGGGTACCCACTCGAAGACATGAAGTCTAGCCCCCCACTAATTGCAAAGGGTGCAGATTGCGACTCCGTCGTCTCCTCAGCCATGCCCTCGCTCGACTCATCGTCTGTTTCAATGGCGGACGTATCCGGTGCAGTGTCAACCCAAGCATCATAGTATCTGACAACTGCCGGATGGTTCAGCTTAGAAATTAGGGCCACCTCTTTCAGGACCTCAGTAAGGGTAGAGCTAGTGTTGACAGCAATCTTCTTGATCGCGAAGACACCGCCGTCAAGCTTCTTCCTCGCCTTTACGACCTGACCGAAGCCGCCTTTGCCAAGGCGTCCCTCCTCGATGAACTCTGCCTCGTACCTCCCAGAATACTTGCTTTCCCTAGTCCCATCGAGCCCGAGGCGCGGAGTGAAGGACTGCATAGCACTCCCGAAGGACTGTAGCCGCGCCGTCGAGCCGCCTCCTCTCCCGAGGGCAAATATTGCCGCGTCGGTGGTGAGAAACTCGGTACACCCCAGATCGAAGGGCCTCGATCGCCGATTCGGGTCAGCATCAAAGAAACCGGCCATCATCTCTCTGAACGGCTTGGAGAGGTTATGGGCCTTCACAAAGGCCGACGGCGAATTAAACTGTTTTATGATGTCGAGGCCAAAAATCATTTGGACGATGACGACACCCAGATCCCAAATATCGGTTTTATTGGTGTAGCGCTGGTTTTGCTCGTCCGAGAGCTCAGGGGCAAGCCAGCAGTCAGACCGAGATGGGATAAGCCGGGGAGCCTGACGCCCAATGCTGTTTGTGATGTCGTACAGGAGGTTTTGATAAACGCCATCCGAAAGCTTTGCGACGGTGTGGGTTGCTTTTTCGGTACTCTCTTTGAATATCAGGACGTTGCGTGGGTGGATATCATGATGAACCAAGCCGCGGTTGTGAAGACACGAAACCGCGTCGAGTAGGTCGCGCGCAAAGGAACGGCATTTTGAGATATGGAGGCGGTCGCTAATTTCAAGCAGACTCTCGAGGGAGGTCAGCTGTGCTTTGTGGTTCAATATGAGGACGGACCAGAATCGATGCAGAAAGCCGTCTTCAACAGCGAGCTCATCGTCAATCATATATCCAACCACATCAACGAGGTTGGGGTGGTGTACGTCCTGGAGCACGGCAAGTTTCTCCTCCAAGCATATGAACCGGTCCCTAAGGGCATCTCCCTCCATGGCGGTACATCGGATGACTGACTTCTTCAGGGCGAGACTTGGAAAAGAGGAAGCTCTAGGTATACTTGGAAGACAGTGATGCACAGAGGAAATGGGACCAGATCCGAACTCCGACCCACATTCGACAGCTGTGAAGAGATGCTCTCTCCCCGACGTGTCGGTTATTTTGCAATTCCTGTCGAAGACGACGGCGCTGTTGTCCTGGGCAGCCTTTTGGGCATCCGCATCGTGTAAGACCACGCTTGGTTGTCTGCCTTTGCCGGCGGACTTCGCGGTCTCTTGGTGGCGCTTCAGCTCTTCCTCAACCAATCCAGCCATGACTCTCTCTTCCTCTTTGCTCTTTTCGATTTCCTTTCGGGCCACTTCTTGCTCTTGCTCCCGAACTTGTCGGGCTAGCATGGTTTCATGCCGAGCGCGCTCGTCCTCCAGGGACAGCTGCCGGCCACTGGCCTTTGCGAGAGCATCGTCTTCAAGGATATCTCGGATACCTTCGATAATCGGGTGCATCATCTCTTGCTCCTCGGAAAGAAGGGCCGTAGGTGTGGTCTTCAGGAAATTCTCGATTTTGAAACGGGTGGCATCGCGAAGGTCACCGTGGAGAGTGATAAGAGGAGGGGATTTGGGATAAGTCGCGGTCAGGACGACGCGAAGAGTACAAGCGAAATCCTCGTCTGACGCAGCTATGCGTATTTCAAACGACGGTTCTGATTTCTTAACAATACCATACCGTTAGAACAACTACACAATAGTGGAAGGTGAGGAAGACAGAGCCTACCTTCCACGCCGTGTGCGTCTGTTTTAGACGTCTGAAGTCATCACCATAGATAGCCTCTAGGGCGATTATTTCGTTTTGCTGAAGCTCTTCATAGGGAAAGGACGCGCCGACAGTTTTGGGAGTATCTGTTGACTTCTTCGAGGCCATCCTGACTGATAGTGTGTGAAGAAGTTGCCCAGTTCCTTGTCAGGTACCGGACATCTCACAAAGAGAAGGCCATGTTTTCGATTGGGCCTGGTTTCGGGTATATGTGGAGGTGGGTATATAAACTAGGAAATTGTTGCTGGAACGAGGTGACGAGGTGCGTCGCCATTCGCAAGTTGGATTTACAGGGTCGGCGTTAGAACTTGTGACTAACGGAGGGGTCGTTTATCGATAAGCGGCATACTCGTTTGTTTCGTTTCGCGCCATCCTTGGTACCGTGAAATGTGGGGTACTAGCCCACCGGATCAACCTCGGGATTGGTTGTCGCGATCGACCAGCTGCTGATTGACGCCAATGCGAATCGTTCAAGACGAAAGTAAACAAGATCACCGAGCGACACAAGTGTACCACCACCAGTGGCATCGCCAAACTGAAATTCGTTCTTTCTCCACCATAACACTACCAGCCCACTATTCGCGACGGAGAATACGAGTAAGAGTCAAGACTAAGGGCGCACTCTGCATTTGTATTCTTTCTATTACATCACGGTCACTGAACAAGCTGAGCCATGCTCGGCTGGGTGCTGCGACGCGGTCCGGACGCTAGAAAAGCTCCTTATGGAGGAGGAGGTAAGACCCCCAAAACCACAGCGCGTTGATATCCTTGTCTTCGTCTCCTATTTCTCTTGGTTTTAATATCTATGCTTACCTCAAGTTTACAGATGACACGACACAGCTCGAACAGCCCGATACGCCCGCCCCGGTGTTTGCGGCAAGGGCACTCAAGACGGCCATCTTTGGCGAGCCCGATAGAGCGAACGATGACGCGACCATAACCACTCAAAATCCCGGCGACACGCCCACTAAGCCCACCGGAATCCTCCTGACACCGGGAACGGGTACAACTAGGAGAAAACGCGTCTCCTTTGGCCGCGACGTCCTTCAGCCAGGGCCGCAGGCTGATGAGAAGGGTACTGCTGCGTCGAGGAATATTAGCACGCACAGACGAACCAAGCTTACAGAGCTGATGGAAAATTCGAGACGAGACAAGGCGAAAGCTTCAGCTACTATTTCTGATAAGAAGCAGCCAGCACCTAGCGCTCACCAAGAGCAGGTGGATGAGGACGAGTGGGAGGAGGAAGAAGATGAGGAAGACTTCTGCACTCACGACATCACCGTCGATCTCAACGAGCCTTACTCCCGCTCGGGAAAGTACTGGAAGTCTAATTTCGAGACGTACCACCAGGACGCCAAGGCGGAGATGGAGAAATTGCTCAAGTATAAGCAGCTGGCAAAGTCTTACGCCAAGATGAAAGACGCCGAGGCTAGTGATCTACACGAAAAGCTGAGGGAAGAGCAAGCGAAAGTGGGAGAGATGGAGAGAAAGCTTGGCGAGATGACGACGCAGATCGCGTCCCGGACCTTACAGGGCGGCGGGCCGGAGTCGCCCGAGCTCATGAGGGACCTTGCCAAGCAGACCGCCCTTGCCGTTCAGTATCGAAGCCAGGTAAAGGAACTCGAAGCTCTGATACGGGATAGAACTAGTGACCAGGATCCTAAGGGGCGTTACCGACGAACTGTTCCTTCTCCTCGCGGAAATAAAGCGCTTCTGGAGGCGCAGCGAGAGCTCAGGCGTGCGAAAGTCCAGCTGCAGAGCATGGAGAGCCTGCGGGACGAGGTGGATCGACTAAAGTCGGAGCTGAAAACTGCCGAACAGCGGTCATCCAAGCGGGCGGGGCGAGGCGGAGATGACGAGTCGACCTATGTAAAGGACCTCCTAGCCCAGCTTCGTGAGGCCAAGGCAGAATCACGGAGAACGGACGAACAGCTGAAACGGCTAGCGGACGATTACGAGAAGTTCAGGAGCGAAGCAGTAGCACAGCAAGCAGACGCCAAGAGGGTTCTGGGGAAGACAACCGAGAAGATATCGGAACTTAAGAGGGAGTTGCGGACGCTCAGGCCTACAGTGGACGAGCGCGGCCCACGGCCAAGGAGCTTCCACGGAACTTCAACAACAGCCCCCGAGAATAGGAGGGACCTGGGAGGGGATGAGAGACCCGACATCCACGTCGATCTCCGAGACCTAGCTCGACTGACGAACTCTGCCTCCCCTCACAGCCATCAATCGGGCGAACGGAATGATGTCGAGACGAATACCGATGGAAGGAGAGTTAAGCCCTCCCAGCCATCTCGCACACTCCGCGACAAATTCCTGGAGGATACGGTAGACATGGAGGCGCAACCGGTGCCGGCCCCTCCATTCCGCAGTATCATGGAGGGCCGGGCGAACTTGGAGCGACCTAAGTGGCAACCCTACATCCCGCGGTCACCGCGGAACCGAGCCTACTTTATGAAAGATCTCGGCAGGAGGAGAGGCAACGGGGGTTTGGATGATGACGAGCCGGAGAACCAGATTGGCCCCCGTGACGCGGGTGCTGAGAGGATATCCTGGGAGACGAGGGTGGAGATTGATCAGGAGGATGAGCCTCGGGTCGATCTTCTCAGGGACCGCTTCAAGCACCTCGGGCTACCAGACGTGAATAATAGCGGCATTATGTCCGCCAACAACTCACGGTGTCCCTTGCCCCCAGACAGGCGGGCGGCGGCATTGGCAAGGATTGAGCAAAGGAAGGCGGAGCGGAGGAAGGCCGGGGCGAATCCGAAGGGGCGGGATAAGGAGAATGTAAGGCCGGGGGCGAATAGGGTGATCTAGTTTGGTGACGCGAAGCTCTTCCAAACTCTTAAACCTTTTGGGCCTTTCGTATTACGGGTGGGCTGTTGTAACAATACCAGGTTGATTTTTTTTCGATTCAGCGTGTTGGTTGGGAGGACTTGGGGAGTTTGGGATTGTGTAATGTTATGTTACATACACAGATGGGGAGTTCTTATCTAAGGTTTATTTCTATTTGATCAAGTGGGCGTTTTAAACTTCCCGAACAGCCGATTGCACCCCTGCACTTACTCGAAGTGTTCGCCAACCATGAATTGCGTCTCTAGCTCGACAGAATGCGCCATTTCGGACACGGAGCGCGAAGTTCTCGAGCTTCAGAAGCGTTTAGAGGAGGCGCGATGTCGCCTCAAGAACCTCAGACCTCACGACGATGACGTCGCCAAATCACCTCTATCTCCGCCATCAGCACCAACGGGTACGAATCACCCACAACCGACTCCCTCTCTCGGACAGGCCGTATACAAGCTAACAGTATCCCCTGCAGACCCATCCGCTCACTTCCTCCTCCTCCTCTCCGACTCTGCCCTCCCCCTCGGCTCCTTCGCTTTCAGCTCCGGGCTGGAGTCATTCCTAGCACACACATCCGGCGGCCTGACCGCGCGGCCCCCGCCGCCCGGGCACCCCTTCACGACCTTCTTACCGGAGTCGATATCCTCCTTCGCCTCCACGAACCTCCCCTTCGCCCTCGCGGCGCACGACGACCCCGCCACCCTGTCAGAGCTAGACGATGTCCTGGACGCGATGACGATATGCACCGTCGGGCGCCGCGCCTCGACGTCCCAGGGCCGCGCGCTGCTATCCCTCTGGGAGAAGTCTTTCGCCAACTCAATCCCGCCCTCGGACGCCACCGCCGCGCTCAAGGTCTTTGCTGGGGACGTGAAGTCGGGGTCCCTGCACGGCCACCTCTCGCCCGCCTTCGGGGCGGTGTGCAGGGCGGTGGGGATGGAGCGGGGCCAGATGGCGTACCTGCTCGTGATGGGGCACGTCAAGGCCTTGGTGTCCGCGGCTGTGAGGTCGGGTGTTTTTGGGCCGTACAGGGCACAGGGCGTGCTGGGCGGGGAGGCGGTTCGGAGGGCGGTAAGGGAAGCGGTGGCCAGGGAGTGGGACTCGAGCGTGGAGGAGGCCGGGCAGACGGTGCCGACTATGGATTTATGGATTGGGAGGCACGAGGTCTTGTATTCGAGGATATTTAACAGTTGAGAGGAGACTGCCCACATCGAGTGTCATCGGGTGGAAAATGATTTCCGATATGGACAGGGAAGGGAGAAGTGAGCGTCTGTGGAGAGCCATATGATCCAGAAGTGGTCTGTTATTGGTATCTTTTGCGGTATATACGGACACATAGTAATGTTACACGACCACCCCTCGCTCATTCATCATCTTCATCGCTATCATACGCGACAAGAGGCCCCGAAGCGGCCGGGGTCTTCGCCTTCGACGCAATCGCCACATTCGCAGAGTTCAACGCCGCGAGGGTCCTGCTCGAGAAAATCCCACCCTCCTGCGGCGCACTTGGCGCCAAGGGACCGTCGGCTGCGGACCCATTCCCTATCATCAGTGGCTGTTGCCCCTGCTCAAGCTCGTAACCCCTCCGCCCGATGGGGTTCACCGCGTCCGCGCCCCTCGCGAAGTGAATATCATCTGGCGCCTCGTATCCCTCGAGCCCGTAGCTCCCCTCGATCTTCCTCCTCTTCCGTGCCTCAGGGTCCTTCCCTTCGATCTCGGCGACAAACTCGGCGGGGAGGGCCCTCCTGATTGCCTCAGCGGCTTGCTCCTCGATCCTCCTCGCCTCTCTCGCCTGGGACATCGGGTTCGGGTCGGGGGTTGCCCATCGTACGTTGAGAATTTCGTCGTGATCGAGGGACTGGTGGGCCATTGCCTCCTTTGCGAACTGGGCATTCGACTCGTTGGAGTAAGTTATGAATGCTACGCCGCGAGTATTCAAGACACGGACTAGACAGGAGTCAGCACATGGAGGTCCAACATGGAAGAGAAAGTGAGAAAAGAAGGGGGGAGTTAGTACCTCTCTCAACCTGACCCCATTCCGCAAAGTGGCGCGCAACAATCTCCTCGATATCATCCGAAACAGTGATCCTCCCCACATAGATTGTCCGATTCTGCCTCGTAAAACTTCCTACACCACCCATATCATCCCTATAGTCGGAAAACTTGTCCCTCCCGAAGCAGTCTACGTTCGGGCTAAACATGTCGTGGATCGTCGGCAGCCGGTGGAGGTAATCGCAGTCCTGGCCCTTGGGACAGATGCCCCTCGCGAAGAACAGACAGAAATAGCTCCCCGCCACCCTATCGGCCTTCGTGTATCCGCTGTCCAGCGCGATGTTGCAGCGGCCCTTGGCCGCCGTCTTGGATAGGTATTTGTCCTCTCCGTCGCCGCCCGACCACTTGTTGTACCAGATGTTGAAGGTGGTGCCTGTCTGTGGCGGCGGCTCAGCGTCGAGGAAGGAGGGGTCGACCTGAGGTCTAGCGGGGCGCTTTTTCCTGCGGATAATCTTTTTGATCTTTTTGGGCGCCGGCGCGGCGAGGTCTGTTGATGTGTCGGCGGGTATGAGGGCGTCCCCATTGTTCTCCTGCTCGGTTTCCGGGGCGTTGGCCGCCACCTCCACCTGGGGGACCTCCTGGTCCGACATTATCTGTTCCGGGAGCTTGTATGGATGGAAATGGGTATGGGGATGGTGCGGAACTCGTCTGTTGTGCTGAACAAATGAAAATTGTGGGTGTGGGAAGCTATGCTGGTGGATAGACAGTTGAGTGTACGTCTATGTTGATGCGCGCGCAAGCTTCTCTGGTTGCTCGTGATGGCGATCGAATTCAAAAATTATGGACCAATGTTGGCGCCTTGGGCTATGGCAGGTGTAGCCAGGTGTAAGCTTACGAACTGGTCTTCGTGAACCCCGCCAAAACACATCAAGATCCTGGGCTCAGATGCCCCGCGATGGGAGTGCCCTCCAGTAAATCCTTCATCCAAAAGCCTATATAGGCAATTTTTGTTTCCCTTCTCTCACTTTATCATTTTTTGCGGTTCAAAGTCCTGCTCCTGCAGGCCCACACGATAAAATGGTTAACATAACGGAAAAGATCAAGGAGTAAGACTGTCCGCTGGTTGGAGGTCTGTGGCGATGAAGAGGGAAGCTGACTGAGTTGAAAGGATTGAGGATGAGATGAGGAAGACGCAGAGTAAGAACACCATGGTCATTCGAGGATGAATTTTGATGTCTATTTTCAGACTCTCTTTGAAAGGCGCAGCTTTCAAGGGCAGCCTGGAAATGTCATTAAACTTTCATAGTCTGTTTGTCAGTGAATCAGAGTGCTAATGCGCCGTATCAGAAAACAAGGCCACAGGTAGGTCCAGGATGACCACACTCGGGATAATTCTGGCTTAGATGGCTAACGCTGTTCTCAGAGTATCATTTGGGTCTTCTAAAAGGGTATGAAGAGAAACTCCGTTCCACTATTCAAATTGAGAGCCAGGACTAAGACTCATAAGAAAACTCGCCCGACTCCGAGCGCAACTCCTCGAGCCTGGTCCAGGCTCTGGAGGCGGTGGGGGCTCAGGATTTGACGTGAGTAAAAGCGGCGATGCGCGTATCTCGCTGGTCGGGTTCCCCTCGGTGGGGAAGTCGACTTTCCTCTCCAAGGTCACGAAGACGACGGCGGCGGTAGCCGCGTATGCCTTCACGACCCTGACCGCCATCCCGGGAGTACTGGAATACGATGGCGCCGAGATCCAGCTGCTCGATCTTCCCGGTATCATCGAGGGAGCAGCGGAGGGCAAGGGCCGAGGGCGACAGGTCATTTCGGCCGCGAAGACGAGCGACTTGATTCTCATGGTCCTTGACGCGACCAAAAGGGCGGAACAGCGGTCTCTTCTGGAGGCCGAGCTCGAGGCTGTCGGCATCCGTCTGAATAGGGAGCCACCGTACGTATACCACTGTCCCGGCTCCACTGGGCGAGTGTCAGGTGGGATACTTGACGACTGGCTGACACTAGCTAGAAACATATACCTCAAGCCTAAGAAGGCCGGCGGCATGAAAATCACGTTCACATCACCGCCCAAGCACCTCGACGAGAAGATGGTTTACAACATCCTCCGCGATTACAAGATGCTCAACTGCGAGGTGCTCGTCCGCGACGAAAATTGCACCGTCGATGACCTGATCGACGTTATCATGAAGGACCACCGCAAGTATATCAAGTGCCTCTACGTATACAACAAGATTGACAGTGTCACGATCGAGTTCCTGGATCAGCTGGCGCGGGAGCCCAATACTGTCGTCATGAGCTGCGAGCTCAACCTCGGGATTCAGGACGTGGTAGACCGCGCGTGGAAGGAGCTGCGGCTCCTGCGCATATACACGAAGAGGAAGGGGATAGACCCCAACTTCGACGAGGCGCTGATCGTCAGGAGCGGCAGCACGATCGAGGACGTGTGCGACCAGATCCATAGGACGATGAAGGAGACGTTCAAGTACGCGATGGTATGGGGGGCGAGCGCGAGGCATATACCGCAGCGGGTTGGCCTAGGACACCTTGTTGCGGACGGGGACGTCGTGTATATCGTCGGACAGTTCCGGGCATGATCCACAGGGATTGGACCTGTCCCACTAGGCTAAGACTTCATGTTGACGATCCATCACAATGAACAGAATACGCAAATGGTTAGGGATGGGGGCAGTGCCATCAATTGACAAGTCGTAATGCGTCATGAGTAAGAAAGATAAATATCTTGAGGTATTAGGGGTATCCGCAACGCCGTAACCGGTTTTCCCACACTCCAACCCTGACCCCGACGGCGATGGGGGGAACAGACCCATTGCCATGAACCCTCAGCCATAGCGTTTTAGTCCAACCGCCCAGAAAAAAACCTCCCAATCCGTATCCCATACCATCCCATCCATCCATCCATCCGCCCGTAACAAACCAAGAAAGAAGACGGGGTGCCCCCATGATGATATCATCAAAAGCCCCGCAGGAAAAAACAAACAAACGCGATGCCCTTGGAAGGGAAATGTTTTCTTCGGCAAAAAAAGCGACAAAAGAAATAAAGGGGGGAAAAGTGAAAACTTGAAGTGAGTAGTGGACGGGGTGTGTATGTGCCTGCGTTGTGTATGTGAGCGGCTTAGAATGGCGAGCCTGAGGCAGTGTCCCTGCCGGCCGCCGCATTCTTCGAGGCGTCGAATTTCCTAGCTACGCCCTGGGCGAAGAGGGACTTGGGCTTGGCTCTGTTGTTTCTCCGAGTCAGTTCTCTGGCTTGGCGAGGGGGCAAAGAGTCTTTGGCTCTCGACGTGTCGAGTTGGCAGCCTCGGGGGGGTTGCTCAGGCTCCGAGGTTGGGGAAGAAGGGAGGAGGAGTATGTGGGGGTGAGATAGCACTTACTTGCCGGCATGCTTGTTCCGCAGGGCAGTGAGCTTCGCAGTGCAGGGGCTCATGATGTTATCCGATGGCGACACGTACTGGGTGCGCGACCTACATTGAGGTTGAGGTTAGTTTGGTTCCCAGCGGAGCGCTTAGTAGACGACGGGATGGGAGTCAAGGGCAGCACTAGACTCCTTGGATGTTGTAGCGCCAAGGGAGGAGGGAGGAGAGACCGACTCATCGGATTCCATCTTGGACTGCAAGACCTGGCGATGGTACTCCATGCTCTTCACCTTGTCGCCAGCCGGATGCTCGTCCCTGGCTGCGACGGCCTGGTTCACGTCTTTGTCGGAGAGGACGTTAGACATCGCGTCTGTTGTGCCGGGGGATGCGCGTAGTTGGCGGTTGTTGGGCTGAAGAAGATTGGCCTTGGGTTCGGGATCGAGTTCTCGCGAGAGGTAATAGCTAACGGTGCGTTCGTGTCTGAATCGCGAGAGATGGTTGCGCAAGTTGGGTATTTCTTTTGTATGCCGCGCCTGCTTTCTTATGTACTGGTATAGGTTCTCGGTGTTTTCCAATTGTCTTGTTTTTGAATGTCCGTCGAGGATGACTGGGTCCGGGAGAGAGAGGGACTTAAAATGCTCACACCCTAGGGGTTGATGGGGGGATGGGGCGCGGAAGGAAAGTTGAGAAAGGGACAATTAAAGAATTCTGGCGGTTGGCCCGGTAACGGGCACCGAGCTTTTTTTCTCTCTACTCGACATGGGAGGGGGTGAGATCAGACCACTGCAGGAGGGACAGGGGAGGGGTGCCTGGAGTTAGCCTGCATAAAGTGGTTTGGGGGTGCGCCCCATTGGCTACCGTGGGTTGGTCCTGTATGCAAGCCAGCTACAGCTGCCCGTGCCATTCACCCCCCCTCCCTAACCCCGACTCCTATACTCGTGTATAAACAAAGAGCTCCTCAGATCTTCGACTTGACAGTCTTGGGCCCGGGCTGCAGCTCGCTCACCCCAAAGACTGCCATCAACTCCTCCGTCTTCTTCTTCTGCCACGCAATCAACTCGGCCACCTCGGGCCCCCTCTTGCTCTCGTTCCTCCCCAGCTGCTGCAGGTGCACCTCGTCTGGCCCGTCGGCGAGCCTCAGCGTCCTGATCTGCGCCCACATGTTCGCGAGCGGCGTGTCCTGGCATATCCCCATGGCCCCGAACGACTGGATCGCGCGGTCAATCACCGTCAGCGCCACGGTCGGCACCATAACCTTGGCCTCGGCGATCTGCGAGAGCGCCGACTTGGGGCCCTGCTCGTCCATCTTGATGGCCGCGTTGAGGACGAGGAGGCGCGCCGCGTCAATCTCGATGCGGGAGCGGGCTACCCACTCGAGGATCACGCCGTGTTCCTTGAGAAGCTTGTTGAAGGGGGTCTTGCGGGGGTCGTTTATGCGCATGAGCATCCAGTCGAGGGCGCGCTCGGCCTTTTGGGAAGGGGGGGTTTAGTTAGCAGGTTGCACTCAAGATGCTCGGAAGAGTCCGTCTGGTAGAGGAAGATGGGGCGGAGGGAGTGTCAGGGATAGCTAACTTACAGCGCCAATAGATCTCATGCAGTGGTGGATCCTCCCGGGGCCGAGGCGTCCCTGGATGATCTCGAAGCCGCGGCCCTCGCCGAGAACCATGTTCGTCGCCGGCACGCGCACGTTCTTGAAGGTGATGTGTCCGTGGCCGTGAGGCGCGTCGTCGTAACCGTAGACCTGTAGCATACGGTGGACGGTAATGCCGGGAGTGTCAGCCGGCACGAGAATGACGGACTGCTGCCGGTAAGGGGACGGGTTATTCGGGTCCGTCTTGCCCATCACGATGTAGATCTTGCACCTGGGGTCTCCCGCACCGCTCGACCACCATTTCTGTTTCCGGCCCCAAGTCAGTAAACTCGAATTCGCATCCCTGATAAAGATGTAGTCGGGAAGCACCAAGCGAGCTTGGTTTAAAGGGAAAAAGGGGGGGGG
>ONZQ02000001.1:3983876-4044596 GCA_900312665.1 Cephalotrichum gorgonifer
AGTTTAAACTTACCGACCCGTTCAACACATACTCGTTCCCCTCCCTCGTCATTGTCAACTCTATATTCCTCGCATCCGAGCTCGCGACGTCGGGCTCAGTCATCAGGAACGCGGACCGGATCTGGCCCTCCATCAGCGGCACCAGCCACTCGGCCTTCTGCCTGTCGTTTCCGTACTTGGCCAGCACCTCCATGTTCCCCGTGTCGGGCGCGGCGCAGTTCACCGCCTCCGACGCGACGCGCGACCGCCCCAGGATCTCCGCCATGAGGCCGTACTCAAGGTTCGTGAACCCCGGGGACTCCTTGTAGTGGCCCTTGGGGAGGAACATGTTCCAGAGCCCGAGCGAGCGAGCGCGCTTCTTGAGGGGGTCAATTATGGCGGGGTAATGGTCCCAGCGGGCGTCGCCCGTGCCAACCTGGGCCTCTAGGACGGGGTCCGCGCTGCGGTGGGGAGAATGAGGGTTAGGATGTGGAGCAATTGAGAGCTGGGAAAATAAGGGGCCGTGTGGGTGGTGAGTGCTGCTCGAGCTCAGTGCCCAGTGGTGCGACTTACGGGATGCATTCTTCCTCGACGAACTTGGCGACTATGTCGAGAGTCTTTCTCGCCCTCTCGCTAACGCGATCTTGGACCTGAATAGGTGCATCTTGTCAGCTAGTGTTGGGTCATAATGTTCCCATGGAGTCCATGTAGCCCCTCCCCCCCCCCCCATTCCCTACGTGCACAGCCATGATGTCAGAAGTGGGAAGCTTACAATCGGGGGGATCTTTGCCGACATGATTGCAGGGTATAGGTTGTGGCTTATTTCTTTCTTAGAAAAAAAATAAGTCCAAGGGTATATATGGGTGTATGTTTAACAGATGTATTATAAATTCCCAGAAGGATATGAACGAACGAGAGGTGGAGGAGACAGCCACCGTATTATAAGATGGCAAGGTGTTTGTGGGGAAGATTACACCGAGGTCCGCCAGCTCCACGAAAGTAGCCGATCGTTCGCTGGGTTCCTCCGTACCCCATACTACAAGTACCGTTTGGCGGCTTTCTTGCCGAGGCACTTCCCCCATTTGGCGTCGGGTGGGGCCCGGCTACCTGGCTTAGCGCCACTCTGAATCGCGGGGATGCCATGGAAACACCGCCGAATGTCACCCCGGTTCCGCCCACCCAGGTCACCTGTAGGCCTGGGTCTTGCGTCCGGAAACGTACGACTGGGGCGGTTCGAACCGGCCGGTGGCTTCATTCTGCAAGACTTGTAAGAGAGGGGTATTGGCTAGCCGTAAAACATCACTCAGGAGTTACGTGTAGTGGCCGTCTGAACTGTGCTCCCCGATGATACGATTTTTGCCCGTACCTAGTTTTCTTCCTAAATACAAAAGAAAAAGTCATCCTCAATCGTCATCATGCATGATCCCCCTCCGCTTCACCTTGCCCATTTTTGGGCCCCCCTTGTAGTGCTTCTTCGAAGAACCAACCCGCACGTCCTTGACGTCCACGCCATGCTGTGCCGCTATCAGCGCCTTCGCCTTTCTCCCACTAAGACCCTTGCCGCCCGCCCGCCCCTGCTCCGTGTACTTGTAGTTGAACGGCCGAGACAGATGCCCCTCGTTTCCCGCGCCCTCCCCAAAGAACCCCTTGTCGAGCTTCTTCGACTTCGCACCCTGGGGTATCGCCGTCAAGTCTGACATCTCCCCTACCGATATCCCGTCTTCTGTTAGGGCCATGGCGTGCAGCGAAGCCGCCAAAGCCCCCCTTCTCTTTTCGGGAAGGTGGAACTCGTCGTAAAGGTCGCGGTTGAACTCTTCAGGGTCAAAGTCCCCCGGAGGCGGGTGGCAGTAGATGAGCTTTCCCTTCACGTAGTCCTTGAGGATGATCCGCGCCGCCCGAGACGCATCCGGCTGGCCTAGACCTTGGGTTTGGAAGCCCCTGGCCCTCGCGTAGGCAAAGAGAAACTCCTCCGCCGTGGGCGTACCAGTGCCACCCTCCTCTAGTGGCTTCATCTTGATCTTGATGCCGTAGAGCGCCTCTAGGAAGGGCTTTGGTATCCTCTGCGCCACGAGCCCACAGGGCCCCGTGTACTCTCTCATTTGGTCGATGGGAAGGACACCGTTGCAGATCAAATCGCCATTTGTCGTCGCAAAGTTGGGGAACACCAGACCGGGACAATCGCAGAGAATGACCTTATCGGTGAGGTTGATGGTTTGGAAGTGCTTGGTCTTTCCAGGGGTTGACGAGACCGACACCTTCGTTGCTCCGATGAGAGCATTGATAGTAGACGACTTCCCTACGTTAGGATAACCGACCAACCCAATATTGATTTTCCTGTTGGGATCTGCGCCATGCGGCCTGTTAGTATCTTGGATGTGTTGCCGCCCAGGGACGAACGGTTCCTCTTACCAGCTGCTTCGGGCACATGATCCATGAACAGCGCTTCCAGTTCATGGACTGTTAATATCTTGATGCTCTCGTCCTCGGGTTCCTCTGCATCTGAAGCCCCGGCGTCTTGTGTGCTCCCACCACCCTTGGTATTAGCGTCCTCGGAACTCCCCTCCGAAGAATCCTCCTCCCCTTCGATCACTATCCTCCCAGTCTCCTTGTTCTCATCCTCCTCTTCCTCTCCAGAGTCATCTTCATAGTCAGAGTCCTCCTCGTTGTCCTTTTCCGCCTCCAACGATTCTTTTGCCAAGGCGGCAGAGAAGAACTTGAAGGCGATACCCGCCCCGATGAGGTACTCCGCCCACGCCTTCCGCTGAGACACCGTCAACATATCGGCTTTGTTGATGAGTAAAAGACTTTGCTTCCTCGGATTAATTTCCTTGACGTAGCGGTCAAGATCTTCCGACCTGAATAGGAGCGGACTGCGAGCGTCCACGATCTGGACGACGAGATCCGACCTCTCGATCACCCTCCACATCTGCCTCCACACTTCCAGATTGCGCTCGAAGGGCGTCATAAGGAGATCGTTGTTCTCCTGCAGCTCAGCAAGTCCGCGGCGCCAATCGAGGAAGGCGCGTCTCTCGAGAGCGTCTAGTTCTTCAGGTGAAGTGGAAGCGTCCCACTTCGGCCGCCTGGGAACTGTCAAGCTCCCCTTGTGGGCATCATGCTTGCCGAGTATCTTCCGCTCTTCCGTGGCGGTGAGGAGGTAGGGGTTCTTCTGGTCGACATGGATGATCTTGACGTTATCTTTCCTATCCGCAGTGAAGTCGGTATCGGCAAGTTCGGCTGTCGCGAGGAATTCGTCGAGGGCACCCTGCTGGGTCACGGATCGCATCTTCACCCATCCCGCCTCCTTCTTTGCGTTGGTGAGGTACTGTGCATCTGTTAGCCATGGTTCATGCGATATTTAATAACATGCTACCGCGGGGTGCGGCTTACCTCGTCTCCTGTAGCGTGGTCTACTCGCTTGATGGTTGCCCCCTTCTTCCGATCGTTTCCTTTCGAGAAACGATCCTTCATCAGCAGGTTGCCGAGGCCAACCGACTTCTTTGACTTCGCCAGCGTCATCTTGAGGACTGGAAAAGGTAGCACAGCACCTTTCTCTCAAGTATAGTATTTGGTTATTAATAAAATAAGAAGAAAAAAAGGATATCGAATATCCTGCTAGGGAAGGAGGGTGAGAGTGGGAATGGGAGTCATCCGAAAGGCCTGCAATGAATGGCTTTCTTGCGTCTTGTCGCTGATTAATGGGCTGTCGCGGGGCAAATTTCTTGTTCAGGTGAGGGGCATGAGGCGAGCCGTAGATCTCTGACACTGTGATTTGCACCTGAATTTACATTAGAATAACAGTGCGCAAAGTCACCAGTCGACCCCGCCTACCTGATAAGATAACGCAGCCCTCCCACTTTTTTGTGGTTTTTTGCGAAGACTGCGCCGATTGATCCTCCACCTCACGTCCTGTCCTGTGATTTTGAATTTTGTATCCCTGACCCAAATCCAACGACACCCCTCTAACTATACCAGTACATTGGTGCACACAACTTGTAGACGTTGTCGACTTGAACAGGTGACTCACAGAATACGCCCAACATGGCTCGAGGCTGGATGTCAGTGCCCGAATCCCTCCTCCTTCCCTCTCCCCAATCTTGGTGCTCAGCACAGAGCTGACCTTGAACAGAGACAAGAAGTCGGCGACGCACTTCACGCTCGTCCACAGGCCCCAGAATGATCCGCTCATCCACGACGAAAATGCGCCCCAGATGGTGCTCAACCCAACACAAAAGGGAGCACCATCGAAGGGCAAGAGGCTAGACGACCTTGCCTCGGATTTGGGTTCCGATATTTCCAGCATTCGAGACAACGAGGGAGAAGCTGCCAACTATGGCATCTACTTCGACGATACCGAGTATGACTATATGCAGCATATGCGTGACTTGAACACCGGTGCTGGTGGGTCTGTTTGGGTGGAAGGCGATTCAACGGGCAACAAAAATAAGGGGAAGGGCAAGCTGTCGCTGGAGGATGCACTGCAGAAAATGGACCTAGAACACAAGGCCCATGACCTCCTGGACGAAGAAATTCTTCCCTCGAAGAATTTGCAGCACCTACAGTATGACGCCATGGAAGCCGTCCCGGAATCGATAGCAGGGTTCCAGCCCGATATGGACCCTCGACTACGCGAGGTTCTCGAGGCACTCGAAGATGACGAGTTTGTTGACGAAGAAGGGGATGACATTTTCGAACAGCTGGCGCAGGATGGTGAAGAGGTGGACGAGTTTGAGTTTGAAGAGACCACGTTCGATGATGATGATGATGAGGGGTGGGAATCGGACCATACGGCGAAACCTACGAGGGAGTACGAGGATGAGGAGGCGGATCAGCTCTCCGAGCTACCAAGTGCGGGAGCGGACGGTCAGCCCTCACAAGACTGGATGTCCGATTTCAAAAAGTTCAAGAAGGACCAGGACCAGCAGGGGGCTAAGCCCCGGTTAGGTGTTACTGGGTCAGACGTGTTGGGGTCGACCTGGACCACGACGACGAATGGCGGACGCAGGAAGAAGCGGAGGGGTGCGCTAACGAACCCCTCGAGCTACTCAATGACCTCGTCTTCTGTTTTCCGAAACGAAAACCTCGGCACACTCGATGCCCGCTTTGAAGTAATCGAGGAGCAGTACCATGCGGACCTAGATGATACGGGTTCGGTGTCGGCGATTTCAACAGCGTCAAGCGTTCAAGGCCCTCTACGAAGCGATTTCGACGACGTTATGGACGAGTTCCTGAGTGGATACAAGAAGGGAAGGAGGCCATCGAAGAAATTGAAGGGGCACCAGACCGGCATAGAACAGCTTGATGAGGTGCGGAAGAATCTCGGGCCTGCGAGGGTCTCCGCGAGGCATAATCTGAGAACATGAAGAGGGGGTGATGATAATGAAGGCTTTAAAAAGGCAGGGAATAAAAGATCCGTAGTACTAAAGTTATTGGGGCTTGGTGAATGTGAGAATATTGATACCCATCTTGAACAATCCAAGATTCACCCAAAAGTTCCAAAGTGTTAGCACCCGTTTGTCCATGGCTGTACCCTGTCGAGGAACAAGCAAGAACATTTTCCATGTGAGCGTATAATGGCACGGTCACGGTCACGTGACTAGTTTTTTTTTGTGGATACCTTCCGCCTGGCCTTGCATTGTAGACTCGCAGCTCATGCTGGTGTTTCTAGGGAATTGAAAGCAGCCTTACTGAAAACAGACCCTGGGTGGGGCCATAGCTCTTCGTCTGCGCGGAACATATCACGAACCTTGCCAGAGCACGACCATCCTACCTCTCTAGCTTCCTCGCGTACTCGAAACCGCAGCCTCTCCCTTCTCGACTCATCTCTCATTTTTCGTATACCTCTTCCGAATACCTAACTCTAAACTGTACATACCGCATTTCTTGGATCGGACAGTCGCGTCGCCAACACAAATGACCATCATTCTCGGTGAAGACGATGTCTTCCTTTGGCGGTAACGGCTGGCCAGCCGCTTCGCAGAAACCCGCCTCCTCCCCTTTCGCGACGAATCCTTTCCCTTCAGCATCAAATCCGTCTCCGTTCTCGTCGAGTCCGTTCGGCGCGCAGCCTACCGCAGCAGCATCGCAAAACAACGGCAGCAGCGTCCCCAACAATCCCTTCGCCGCAAAATCCTCTGCCTCATCAACCTCGACGCCCAACCCTTTTGCTGTGGCATCCACGCCTGGAGCGCCGGCTGTGAATAACCCTTTCGGTACCTCCGGATCGACTCAGAATTCCTCGCCATCGCTATTCGGAGCCAAAAATGTCGGAGGTATATTCGGCGCGAGTTCTCAGGCGCGGAGCGATCGCACCCCTTCGCCGTTTAGCATGCCAGCGAATCAAGGTAATGGAAAATTGGGATATGTTGCACATGCGTCTATCTAACTGATATAGGTCGACCAAACGACGCGGCCAATACTACACGTCCGAACCCCTTCGGCGCCCCTACCTTGAAGTCAAACTCCGGCGTCAAGGCTCCATTCGGCGGGAACCTGGCGCCTACGAAGCGATTCGGGGCTGCATCTGATGCGGAAGAACACTCTGGAAGCGATGCTTCTGTGAGCTCGAAACGAAACAAACGACGCCAGGGCGACAACATCGGCGATTCAAACGGGAAACTGAACGGGAAAAAGGGAGCTATCCAGGATGGTGTGAAGCGCAACGCACAAGCCGCCCCCGATGGGAAAGGCTTTGGAAAGGGGCTAAAACCCCCGGCCCCGAATGGCGTTAGTTTCGGCGGGCCTGGAAAGAAATCTCCCTTCGAGCAGCCAGCGAATGGCTCGTCGCGGCCCGGAAGTCGATTCAGCACCCCGGCGCCCGGTCCACGAAACCCCACGCCGGCTGCGCTTAGGGCGAAAGGAAGAGAAACCGCGAATATGAACGACCCCTATGCGAAGAAGATCATGGATCAGTTGGCGAGAGATAAAATCCATCCTCCAACCTGGCCATCGGACCCAGGAAAGCCGAGCAACAAGAATGTTATGATGTCGTTCAGGGAAGAGTACAAAGAGTATCGCGAGCGTGCAAGGGCTTCCCTAGTACGGGCCGGCTTAATAGACGACCCGGAGGACCGGAAACGACTAGAAGATGCACTCGACTTCAAGGGAATCTGCGAAGACATGTGCCCGGAATTCGAAAAGGTCACGCGAATAACCGAATTTGACATCAAGCAGGCCGAGAAGGATCCGGACAACAACTGGCCTGACACAGCAAGGATGGTGAAGAAACTGGCTAGGTCCGCTGCGGGGCAGGAAGCACCTTTACCCATGGACGTTCGCTCCGTGCCAGCCATTCGACGAACGCTCGACTACCTAATAGACGACTTCCTAGACTCCGACGAGAACCTACCTATTGTTCACGGTTTTCTATGGGATCGCACTCGGGCAATACGGAGAGACTTCGCCTTCTTCTCTTCAATGACACCCGAGGAAATGCGGGATCAGGTTCATTGCTTAGAGACCATCGCGCGCTTTCACGTTACCTCACTTCATCTTCTTTCTATGAAGGACTCCAAGCCAGAAGACTTCTCGGAGCAGCAAGAGGTAGAACAACTCGGGAAAACTCTGATATCGCTGATGTACGCCTACGACGATTGCAACGCTCGGGGAATCGTATGCGATTACGAGGCCGAATTCCGTGCCTATCAGCTCCTGTTTCGAGCATCCCATTCGGATGTCTTGGAGATTGTTCAGAGGGAATGGGACGCCAAGCTGTGGCAAGAGTCAGATGAAATTCGAACGGCGGTTTCGCTCGTGGAAGCGCTTCAGAATACTCATGACCTCCATGGTCCTTTGAAGGGCGGTCCATCCTTTGCTGCGGCCGGTGCCTATAACTCATACTTCCGCATCGTCGAAGATCCAAGAGTGTCCTTCACCATGGCATGTTTTGCCGAAATTCACTTTGGACAGCTCCGGCGTTCCATCTTGGTGGCTCTCAAGAAGGCGTATTCGCGCCCTAAGCAGATAGCCAAGGACGTCACGGCCGCGGTCCTCAATTCTTATCTGAGATTTGATACCGTATGGGAAGCCGTCGAGTTTGCGGAGAATCACGGCCTCAGTTTTACACCTGACGACGACAATCCCGATGACATCCAAAAGAGTTACGTTGTTCTAGAGTACGGGAAGGGATTGGAGTACCAGCGGCTCCATCACACATTTTCGGCCGCAATCGTCGAGAAGAAACGAGGCTCGCATACCCTCCCGGATGTCATCCACCAGACCGTGTTCGAGGCCACAGCGTCGCAAACAACACAAGAAGCGGCGGAAACGGCGGACGCAAAGGATTCACTCTTCGCGTTCAAGCCACTTGTTGAACACCAACAGGCAAAGCAACAACCACCGTCCGCCCTCGCCCAGGCAAAACCCTCCCCCTTTGCACCAGTTGGCAATGGTCTAGTATCCGCAACTACCACAGCGCCAAGGAATAACCTCGATGCTACTACTCCTGCCACTGGATTCCTGTCTAAGCCGCCTTCAGCCACCCCCACCATTAGTAGCCAGGCCATAGGTGTGTCAAGTCTTCATCCCATGTCTCAATAGTTGAGATTAAACTTCGTCCTTAGTGAGAGGGGCTCATTTCTAACTATGTACTAGCTACAGCACCAGGCGGTGGTAGCCAGCCATCACCATTTGCCCAGCCAAGTTCCACACCAGCGACGGGAATCAAATTTGGGCAGTCAATACCACCCGTCACCCAACAACCTGCATTTACACCACTAGCTACGTTCGTACCGCCAGCTCCCAAGTTCTCCTTGAAGCCCACGCAGCCTCCCGCGGCAACTACCACGGCCACACCCGTACCGGCACCCCCAAGTGTCCCCAATACGGCCCCCGCCGCCTCATTCAACTTCCTTGGCCCTGCTAGCGCAACTGGCGCAACAACATCGCCTGCGATCAAGGTTACTCCTCCTACACCCGGATTTCCCACTCCCCCATCGACAGCGACCGCACCCAAATCAGCTACTGCACCACTCGTGGCCCAGCCCCCAAGCTTCTCCCCTCAACCTCCCACAACTCAAGCACCAGCAATCTCTCAGACAACACCGACGGCACCGACCCTCTTTCAACCACCACCCACCCCAGCATCTCAGGCTGCGCCGCCTGTACAGCCACCAAGTGCCGCGCTCCTCCCCACTACAAAACATGACCGGTGGGGGCAGTTTGTCAAATGGTTCGTCGCAGGTGACGACGGCCTACTAGAGCAATTCCAGACCTATGTCGTCGAGGAGGCAGTCCGAAAAGTCTATGAACAGTTCGTCAGGGACGAAAAGGAGAGAAAACGCCAAGAGGAGGATGACAGGTCATGGGCCGAGGCCAGGAAGTTTCGTACATACAACCTCGGCGTCAAGTACTTCTACCGATGGCGAGAAATCGCGCGGCAGAATCGCGCCAGTGCCCTCCGCCGGAGCGGCCGCGACCAACTCCGAGCATATCAAGAGGCGAAACATATCGAACGTCTCCGATTACAGAAGAAGGCCGCGCGACTACAGAGGCAGCTGGCAGAGGAGGGGGTGGCTGTCGATAACGTGGAGGATCTCAAGGGTCTGATAGCGAAGCGGTCGCAGAACAAGAGGGAGACGGAAGATGCGCTCCTAGCGAGTGGAGTATTGTCTGGGGTCAGAGATGAGCGGAGTGCTGTGGAGAGGATAATCGGACGAATGAGTCCACCGGCGCGGAAGAAAACCTTGCCTGCCTTTATGCATAAGATCAAGGCAGGCTTGAACGATTCCGTAAACAAGATGAAGCAGAGCGGGGGTGGAGGCGCCAAGACGCGGGCGCTCAGGGAAGAGTTCTCTGACAGCGGTCTTCGGAGGAGTCTGGCACTGTCGAGCTCGAGGTCGTCACTGCCGCCTTCGTCTGGCAGCGGTCTCGTATCTAAGGTCTCGGGCCGCTGGAAGCTGAAGGCGATGGGACTGATTACAATGCCCGACGGGTCCGTTCTGCCGCAGCACCTCGCGCGCTCGATCATGGGTGATGGGAAGCGATATCCCGAGCTGGGCGACTTTGGGCTCGGGGCGTCGAGACGCGCGTCGGATGTAGGGCCCAGGCCCGCCACTATGGATGGGACCTTCACGCCGAGCAGTACGCGACGGACGTCCCATCGGCCCCACGCGAGCGTGACCTCGTTTGGTGGCGACCTGACAAATAAGAGGAAAAGGGTGCCAGACGACGTCGAGACGGAGGAGGACGGGGAGGATGCGCAGGACAGCAAGAGGATACTTCTGGACACGGAGAAGACGATACGAGAGATGAGGAGGTTGAGGGAGGAGATGGAGGAGGGGACAGGGTGGTTCAGGGAGCAAAATGTGAGGTTGCAAACCGGGTTGAGTAGTCGAACCGGGACGCCTATGGAGGGGGTATAGGGTGTTGGAAGGAAGGGGTCAAGGGGGGCAATCTGTTTGTACAAAGGTTTACGGCCGAGGAATGCGAGGATCGGGGCGGGGTAGAATGGCTCATTCATGTGGCATTCTACACACCTCACTTATGTCGCACGTCTTCTCTTTTTTTCTTTTGTTTAGGGGGGTTGAGGGATACCCATAGACGTTATGATTGGATTCAACCGCAGTATGTTACTGCGCCCACCCACCACTACCACTACCTTGAGGAAAAGGGGAAAGCATTTTAATTCGAACTAAGTGAGATCTTGCTCATTTTTGACTCTCTGTACCCTCGGCCAGTTGTTGTATCTGTCTAAGCCCACGGCATTGTCCCAGGACTCTTCTCGTTAGAGTCTATGACGCCAAAATAGTACTAATACGATGTGTATATCGCAGTTGACGACGATATGGTATGAATTGCAACATGCCCGACTACCCTACTACTCCATGTTCCATATCCAGGTATACCCCTCTTCGATACGCAAACAAACGCCGCCTTGAACCATGCTTCCCCTACGCCCAGCCCGGGATATACCCTTCCCAAAAAGATCCAGCCCTAACACCCCATGTTGATGCACCTTCATACTAGAAACATTGGAGACATGGATGACAACAGGGACATGAAATAGGGAAAGAAAGACAAACGGCTGTTGAAGCAAGAGGAAAGGGGGTAACGGGTAACGGTATAAAATATGGAAAGAAAGAGAAAAGGGGGGGATAGCGACAAATACAATAGGAAAGTGGTTGCTGGCTGTGCCAGATTGTGTCTCATGGGCTAACTGCGGTTCACAAGAAACTCACAGTGGCCTTTATACCCGAATCTCCGCCGGGCGAGTCCCTGCCCAGGTTGGACCTCTCACTCCCATCCCCATCTCAGGCGTCGTCGCGCTGCTATCCACACCTTCTTGGAGTATTAACCTGGCATGCAGATCCCACCTTCCCCTCTGCGTCCTAAGAGTCTTGGTAGGGGCCGGCGTCTCCCAGCCTTGGTATCCAGGGGAATACCGCGGCCGGTCCCCCGACTCGGCGCTGTGGTGGCTCGACGGGGACACGGAGCCGTACTGCATGGGGAGGAAGGTCTGTCGCGCGGGTAGCAGAGGCGCGGAGGACTTGGTGGACGACGGGGCTTCGATCGACGGCGAGGCGGCCGACGGTGTTGCCGAGGGGGGCGTTGCCGGGGTGGGTGTGTATGGGGATACCCCCCGCTGAGGGGAGTACGCCGGGGCGGGCACACGCGGGGAAGGCGCTGCGGTCGTGGCGTTGGGAGAGATCGTGTTGGCGTTGGTCACGTACGGCGGGTTAGTCGAGCGGCTGTGAGGTCCTTCGGTTGGCCCGTCCCAGCCAGGCGCGTTGCTCTGCGTGGGAGGCGAGGAGCCGGAGCCGGCCGGGATGTATCCTGGCAACGTACTCGCCAGAACCGGGTTCGAACCGAGCGCGTCCCCCGGCTGGACGCCCCACGGCGCGCGCTTCTCCTCGCCTCCTATCTCTCCTCCCCCTTCTCCTACCTCCCAGTCCCGGTCGTGGCCGTGTAAGCGCCGGAAATCAACTCGCGACGCCATGGGTGTCACGCGCGTCCGGCACCTAAAGTCAAGGCTCGAGGCCGTGCGCAGGGGGCGGGGGCCTTTCCAGCGTCCGGGAGGGCTCATCTCGCTCTGGCGGGCATGTCTTCTTCTGTAACGGATGAGCAGTGCGGCCATGACTAGGAGGAAAGCGATGGTCGAGCCGGCTGCTATGCCCGCTATCGCGGCTTTGGAGAGATTCTTGGCGTCTTTGGTTTGACGGCGGTGGAGGACTTGGGGGGAGTAAGATCGGTCCAGGGAGAGGGAGGCTCCTGATAGGCGAGGGTTCCGCTTGCAGCCCGCCCAGACGGTGCGGAGGACTAGAGAGTGTTAGTCTTTTGACTGCCTCTCACGTCTGACTCGGGCTGGGGTGCAATGGTTGATGTGTCCACTTACACAGGTGCCAGATCCGACTTGCCTCCTCCTCATCCTTTCCCACAATATACCCGCTCTCATGAAGACAGGCAAAGCAGGCTTGGAGCTCCGGAACCACCTGCTTCTTATCCTCCGCGAAAGCGGAATCCTCACAGACGGAGCCCCCGGTTTGGGATAATTCCGCGCAGAGAGAGGCACAGGACGTGCCAAGAGCCACAGGGCCGTAAAGCGGTGAGGTGACGGTGAAGGTGACGGTGAAGGCGAGGAAAACGAATAGGACGGGAGTCATCATGGCTTGGGCCGAAATGGTGCTGTGTATAAGGAACTAAGGGGGGGTGAGGGAATAAATATTAGGGATATGGTATGATGAAGCTGAGGACAGTGCTGGCCCGCAGAATTCTAGGGATTGGGGACGGATCTGGCGTGTAAGTGGATTTGGTATCGAGAATTGGGTATCATATATCGTGCGGCAGAGATCCAGTCTCGCGGGGTGACTTAGACGTGTATAAATGCTCGTGGTGTCTGAGGGAGAGCTGGGGAAGTGGCAGTTTCAACAAAATATAACACTACTAGATCAATTTTCTCTTCTTTCTCCTGGGGAAGACGGAGGGGGGGGTCTCTACTCATGTACAAGGGGGATGCTTCGAAGGATTAAGGGGCTCCGGTCACAGACCATTCGGACAATTGTAGAATGAAAAAGACATGGGATGGGTAAGGAAAGTGAGTGGGTTTTGAAGCTTAAGACACTAGAGAGTACAAAGATACCATGTTAAACACAAGCTTGGGAGGGGACAGCAGAGAAAAAGAGATGAGAAGAAAGGGTTGAGAAGACAAGCGCACGATGCGAAGGGGACGAACTCGTGGTCTATAAAGAACCTCTCTAGCTTCTCGCCATTTACCCCCACCCCATCCGTCTCGTAAACCATGGACTCACCACATGTCCTCGTCGAATAGGGAAGACGATTCTTGGCGGCTGTAAGTGCCCGCTGTCAAGGCATGCTGCCCGATCCCCAAGCCGCTTCCCGAACCCGACGCGGGACCTTCGCCATAGGCAACCCCCCCGTTTTTTTTTCTCCGGACGAAGCCAACCTATCACCCACCACACACCTCTCGGTCTCACCCCCATGCCACGAGGGTGATGGTGGAGAAGGCGGGTGTGTGGCGGGGACGAAAGGGGGATAGGTTATAAGCGGGAAGGTACAAGATCGAGGTGGTAGTTAGGCACACACCCCCCCTTTTTTCTGCCACCGCGTCAGGCATCCGGATATCCACCCGATGCGAACTAACACCTCTAACCTCTTGCCGTTGAGGAATAAAAAGAGATGGGCCCTTTGCGTCATCCTTGCTTTTGTCAAGGGTCCTCTGGTAGTTGGGGTTGGGGTTGGGTGCTCACAGAGATCGTGGGGCTGGAGACGGGCGTGGGGAGTGATGCCCGATCCCCCGAATCGAGCGAATCAGTGTTGTTCGCAGCCAATCAGAGCGCACTGGGTATCTACAAAGGTGTTTCACTCATTCAACGTTGGGACGAGATGGGGTGGAACATCAAAGAGGACGTCCAGGAGAGGAGGGAGAAACCTTGGGGACGGATTCCGCAAATGGACGAGCGAAGCGAGCCCCAATTAAGGGCTCCGATATCGCCCATACGGGAGTCCTCGGATTCAAGATTCAAGGTTCCAATATTCGAGAATTGAGAGAGGAAGCGCGGTGTGTTCCTACTGGCTGACTGGTCCACTTACACGTCTGCCCACATACCAACATAGAATCTAGACAACATCACTAGAACGCTGGAGAAAAAAAAAATGATTCCCAAAGATTTCGCCATGCAGGAAAAAAAGAAAAGAAAGAGAAAAAAGGCTAATATAGCATCAATCATCTGCTCTGCACCTTCCTATAAGACGGCGGCTTCATCGTCCTGCTAATCACCTTCACTGCGTAAGGCGGCACCAGCGAGATCGACCCGATGGCCAGTACCCTCCAGAGGAAGCCCCTATCAATTTATGTTAGTACAAACTCATACCCCTCGCCTTAAAAGAAGTACCATGGAAAGGGAAAGGGAGGCATACCAGGTAATCACAAACGCAAGATCAAAGTAATCCCCCAGGAACGGAATCGACCCAGCAAACATCAAGAACGTCCCCACAATAGACACAATCATGATGGGGTGCCACGTCGTGATCTCGATCGCCACCATCAAGAGCTCGTTCAGCACGAGGGCGGTATAGCCCACCGCCACCATGCGCGGGCCCTCAACCTTGGTTAGAATCTGCGAGAGACCCTGGATGATGCTGCCCTGATAGATCGACACAAAGACCCACACGAAGAAGGTTCGGTACGAGAGGGACCTCCCCTCTGTAAGCTCCTTGTAGAGTTCCGGGTAGAGGTTCGCGAGGTCCTCGTCCACATCCTTGTCAAGGACGAGGGAGAGGACAGGAGCCGCGGTGTAGATGGTCGCGTAGCCGACGAGCAGCCAGTTCTGGGTAGCATTAGCCTACCATTCGGTATTGAGACGCCCTTCACGGACGTCGTGGGGCGAGGAACTTCTTACCTTGAACAACCCCTCCGGTCTGAAACCAAGCGCGATGCTGTACATCGTCTGACAAACGGCGATAATAAGACCACGGTGAATCACAAACTGCGCCAGCTTCGCGCTCCGCTTATAGCTATTCCTCCCGTGCCACACCAGCAACTTCGTCAAGTGGCAGAACTGCTCAATGGAAAAGTCCGCAGCCAGGGACGCCTGCTTCCCCTCCTTCCCCACAATCCCGACCCCCACGTCGGCCGCCTGGATCATCGACACGTCGTTGCCTCCGTCGCCTATGCAGCACACCCGCTTCTTGGTGTACTCCTTAATCAGCGTCGCGACTTCCGCCTTCTGCGTCGGGGAACAGCGGCACGCCACGACCGTGGGCAAGAGCACCGCGACGGAAACAAACTCCTTCGGCATGTGCGTTAGGTACATCGCGAGGCTCTCTCCATCGATGAGCAGGCACGAGTCCGGCTTGCCGCGAAGGAAGTCGAGGTGCTCTTGCGCGCTATCCTTCCCGTGGAGCTTCGTCACCGTATAGATGTACTGGCCCCGCGCCACGAGCTTCGAGCTTACCGCCACACAACGTGCCGTCTCGACCTTGTCGCCCGTCAACATCCATATCTTGATACCCGCATTGCGCAAGAGCTCGAGCGAGGGCTTCACGTCCCGTTGGAGCTTGTCCTCAACGCCGGTGACACCGAGGAGCTCGAGGTCTCGCTCCAGGTACTGGGAGACTACACGCTGCATGGCGGCGTCGCGACCCGCTATGAGGAGGGATGCCTCCTGGTAGGTCGACTGGAACTCCTGGTACTGTTGGTGCGAGAGGCGCTTCCTGCCGACGACGAGCGTGCGCAGGCCCTCGCGGGCCATGTTGGCCGTTTCCTCGTCGAGCCAGTCGTTTGCCGCCACGATGGACCCCATCACTGTGTCTGCTCCCTTCTGATAGAACCAGATCTCGCCGTCGGCTAGACTGGAAGGCCTGGAGGAATGCTCATAGAACTGAACGACAATGCCCATGCGCTTGCCCTCTGAAGTGAACGGGAAGATATCCAAGATCCTAACCTGGACCACCTTCCTTCCCGTGACTGTCGAGTCCAGCGTCATTCCCTTCCTATCGCGGTGCGTGAGCCTCAATCCCACGGACTCGGTCCACTTCACGATTGCAATCTCGTCTGGCGATGACGCCTGATACGAGGTAACCGCCTTCCCGTCCTCTTCTTCCACGGTAGGAGTGACGTTATGGCAGAGTGCCAGCGCGAGAACGACATCCCGGACACGAGACCCGATCTCTCGACGCGTTCGCGTAACTCCTCCGGTGTTTCCGGTAGTCGAATAAGCGGTCGATGGCGTTATAAGAGAAGTTTGGGAAGCTGCGTCGAGGGTGGGTTGGACGTGGAAACCCTGCGAGATGTACGACGCGACCTCGTCCATCGCGTCGTTGGCGTATGAAACTGTGCCGATGTGAATCTTCTTCATCTCCATTTCGTTCTGTGTCAGGGTTCCAGTTTTATCGCTCAGTAGGTACTCAATACGTCCCAGATCCTCGGGGATTGTGCTCGTCCGCACCACAGCACCAGGGATACCCGGGTCTCGATGGATGAACCATGAATAGGCGCTCTTCCCGAGGTCGAGATTAACTCTGAGGCTGATGGGAACAATAGTTGAGAATAGGACGAGGAAACGCAGGACTCTGATATACCACGCATTCCCCTCTGTGTTTCCGAAGCCTTCCAAAGCGACGAGGATGAAGGATAGCGCGAGTGTAAGCGCGCAGAGAATCTTGGTGAGAGAGTTGATCTCGTACTCCAGTAGACCCGTCTTTGACCGTGATGGCGCCGTAGAGAGGGCCGATCGCGTTTGTGGGCCAGTGTACATAATCACAGCCAGAGTGTCGACTTGGGAAGCGATGATGGTATTCGCCCAAGCCGTGTGATCTAGCGATAGAGGAGCAGAACTAGTCGTACCACTGCTGCCACCCTGGAGCTGGGCATGGCTATCCAGGGCCTCCTCTCTGCTGCCCAATAGCTCGACCGTCCCCGTGAACTCGTTGACTTTCTTCTCCGGTTTACCTCCTGTGACCCGTAGGCGGACAAACTCTTCCACGGCGAGATTTTGCGTCAGGGGAGAAGCGAGACGTAATTTCCAATCCGTTTCGCCGTCAAGTTGGTCGGTCCGAATGAAGGCCTCGCCCGAGGAGCCCTGCTCATGTTCAGAGTCGGGGGTATTGATGTTGGGGCCGCTGCCAGATGACGAAGCCTCGCCCTGCCCCTCAGGAAGAGTATCAACTAAGAGGGGGCCACTCTCCGAGTTTTCCAAATCCACGTCATCTTCGGGGGCGCTAATCACGTTCTCCGGTGTTAGGCACTTGAGGATCACGACGTCTGCAGGCACTCTCTGGCCCTTGCTCAGCTTCAAAACGTCGCCAACCTTTAGATCCCGGGATTTCCGAGGTACCTCGCGTACTTGCGACGACGGCTGCATAGGCAGCGGGCTCCCTTCAATCCCCTCCTCCTCCTCTTGGATATCAGATAGTCGGTCTCGGATGGAGGGTGGCCGCTTCCCATGTTTCCTCACTAGGTCGGACCTAAGAAGCTTCCTCGAAGTCGACAGCGCATCCCGGCCGTCTCCAGGTTCGGTGAATTGTAGAACGGTGTATGCCTCAGCATTAGCTTCCTTATCTCTGCGCCGTCGCTCTATGTCGTCATACGCCTCTTTGCCCATCGTGATAACCAATACGAAAGCCAGTGGTGCGATATATGTGGAAAGGTAGCCGATTCGGAGAGCGGGTATCGCCTGTGATAACGCGACAAGCAGAAAGTACATGTTGAAGAAGAATGAGAATTCGTTATAGAGGGTGATCGGTAAGAAGGTGAAGGCGGTATATTTGGCGTTGGAGACGATGTTGGGGGGGTACTTCGTCAGCTGTGTTGAGCCGACGGCAACCATGCGCGACGTCGATGGGTCATCATCCCGGGTATCGTCTTCCTCGTCGTCGCGCTTCGACCCCGAGGACATGAAGCTCGGTATTCGAACAAGGCTCCTTAGGCGGTCCTGGGTAAACGACCTTCGGCGAGGCCTGGAGGAATGATCCGGTAATAGCGGCGCATCGTCATCTCCCCCGTCAGAGTACCTAGGTGCTCCGCTATCCCTAAGCAGTGACTCTGTGTGTTCCCCTCCATCATCGCGATTCTGACCGAGTTCGCCGTAGCGCCTCCTCCCCGACCGTCGCAGCCCGCTCATCCGAATATTCCGCAGCGCTATACCCGGCGTCTTCTTCTCGGCCGGTTGGGAGTCGGTCTGTAAGCGGCCGTTCCTGCGGCTAGTCAATGAGGTTGTGGGATCAAGCTCTTGCAGGTCGATATCGAGGTCCGAGTCCGAGTCATCCGCGGGGGAGTCCGGCGGATTGGTCGGCGTGTACCCGGAAGGAAGAGTCATGCCGCATTGAGGACGAGGAGTCTTCGGGAGAGAAGTGAAGGGAATTATTGAGTTTAGGGATCGGATAGGAGTGCTGTCATCGGTGATCGTGTCTCGACGCTGTATTCAGATGGGGATGTATTTAGTAGGTTTTGGGTACGCGCTGTCGCTGAGCTCGAAGGAAATAAGGGAAAGTCGAGGCAAATAACGTCGTGCTATAGCGACATGAGCATGTATTAGGAATTCCAAGGGGGTGATTTCCAGGCGGCAGCCAGATGTGTGTGCCTTTGTATTCTTGAGTGTTTAGCTCACTTTGTTGGACGAGCTACGTAACACTCTTTGATATCATCTGCGGTTCCACGAATGCGCCGCATCATCGCAGCCAGGGGGGGTGGGGCATGCATCGGCCTATATTACCGACAATTTGCCGCAGGCTGCATAATTCGGGGCACAAGGTACGGAGTACAAGACCCGCCCATGCATGCTCCACCAAGTTTATGAACCGCGAATTGGACGACGCGTTTTCTACCTACCGCGTTAAGAGGTTTAAGGGCAGAAGTGATAGAATCAGCCTCATCACACCTTGCCTCACCTTGCTACACCTCGTCAACAAACACATCTGCGCTCTCTCAACCCAGCCACCATGCCTGCTACTAAACCCGCCGAAGCTGGCGAGTCCTCAACATCAGCGGCCAAGAAGGCCCTCGTCTCACAGGCCAACCCCACCTACGAGCTTCCTTGGTGAGCATCGCCCCTCCTGGTTCAATGTAGAGAGATCATATGTCCTGACTCTGCTTGAAGGGTTGAGAAGTACCGGCCGGTCTTCCTAGACGATGTTGTTGGCAACACGGAGACAATTGAGAGACTCAAGATTATCGCGAGGGAAGGCAACATGCCCCATGTCATCATCTCGGGGACGCCCGGCATAGGAAAAACCACCAGTGTCCTCTGCCTCGCGCGGCAGCTTCTAGGAGATGCATATAAGGAGGCAGTCCTAGAGCTAAACGCTAGTGACGAAAGAGGTCCGCCATCCTAGCACCATTACTCTCACGTTTGCGCTAACCTATTACCCCTTCCAGGTATTGATGTCGTACGAAATCGCATCAAGGGATTCGCCCAGAAGAAAGTAACACTCCCCCCCGGCCGACACAAGCTCGTCATTCTCGACGAAGCCGACAGCATGACCTCGGGCGCCCAGCAGGCCCTCCGCCGAACGATGGAGATATACTCCAACACCACCCGCTTCGCCTTCGCGTGCAACATGTCCAACAAGATCATCGAGCCCCTACAGTCACGCTGCGCCATCCTGCGGTACTCCCGGTTGACGGACGCGCAGGTGGTGAAGAGGCTGATGCAAATCATCGAGGCTGAGAAGGTTGAGTACAGTGACGACGGACTGGCGGCGCTCGTCTTCAGTGCGGAGGGTGACATGAGGCAGGCGATCAACAACCTACAATCCACATTTGCCGGCTTCGGCTTCGTGTCCGGGGACAACGTCTTCAAGGTTGTGGATTCGCCCCATCCAATAAAGGTTCAGGCCATGCTCAAGGCATGCCACGAAGGAAACATTGACTCAGCACTGGACACGCTGAGGGAGCTCTGGGATCTGGGGTACTCGAGCCACGACATTATCAGCACGATGTTCAAAGTCACGAAGACCATCCCGACACTCAGCGAGCATTCGAAGCTGGAGTTCATCAAGGAAATTGGATTCACGCATATGAAGATCCTAGAGGGCGTTCAGACATTACTACAGCTAAGCGGCTGCGTAGCGAGGCTGTGCAAGTTGAACATGGATCCCAAGCGGTTCGAGCTCCCGAAATGAGAGATAGAGGGTTTATATTCTACAATGGGACACGATAATGAACCAGGGGTGGGTCGGACAGAGCCTGTGTGACACGGCGCGACCGCGACCGCGGAGGTGGTTGGCTTCGGGACCACGAAAACGACAGAGAGCGGGTTGAAATTGATGTCTGGGGCCTCTCCCAGAGATGAGATGTACAATAGTGGAGATGAGGGAGTGTGCGGGACATCAGTGCGAGCGGCTCATTTGCCGCGATCGCTTTCTAGGAACTCCCGCTCGTACCTCTCCCACTTGGCTTGGTCCTGCAACATGCGCCGCTGCAGCCTCATCCTGTTCTCATAAATCCGCAACCGACTGTCCGCCTCAATCATCCCGCCCATGATCATCGCAGACGCCTGAATATACCTATATACCCCAATATTAGCCCCGGAATGAAAAAAAAAAAAGCTGAAATGAAATAAAGCAAGACAGGCCCCAAGACTTACACTTTAAATTGGACCGTGAGGCCTCTGTAAAGGGGATACATCTTGTGACTGATGCCGCCGAGGACGGCTGCCACCGCGCCCCATTTAAGTCCCCCGCTCACGAGGCCCTTTGCTGCCTCCCACGAGGCTTCGGAAGCCTCATCGTTCTTCAGAGGGTCGGTGTGACGAGGCATGGTAAAACCTTCATCACCGAGGGCTGTTCAAGCTCCTGGAGGGAGGTGGTCGAGCGCGTGTTGGTCTTGAGGAAAGCAGGAATAGTTTATCTTACGGGCATAATAGGCGCTTGCTGATGAAGGGTGAATAGGAAGTGTGAGTTCCTCGTCATCGAAAAAGCAGTGCTAGAAATAGTGTTAGATCAAGCTCCATAACATGAGACCACTCCCTTCGGCCGGCTCCAGTCCGAGCCGGCCGAGTACGTGGGGCCGGTTAATTCAAGGCAGAATCTTGCCCCGCTTACATAGCTCCCATAAAAAACGGGAAATTTC
The DNA here is from genome assembly GCA_900312665.1 of Cephalotrichum gorgonifer. Lineage (NCBI taxonomy): Eukaryota > Fungi > Ascomycota > Sordariomycetes > Microascales > Microascaceae > Cephalotrichum > Cephalotrichum gorgonifer. Next base: position 4,004,878 of record ONZQ02000001.1, read on the forward strand.
TTGGGCTGTTCTAAGCATTTTCTCCAATGCAATTCACTCTTTTCCCTTGTGGAAAAGAAAAGAACACGAATCCTTCAACCACCCACAATGTGATGTGATACTACGTCGGTGCTGCAGCCTGCTGCCACTTTCTCTTCCAATCATCTTATCCATCCCATCCACCCACTTGGTCTTTATATTTCCAGACCTCAGCCGGATTTCATTGCATCCCAGAGTATCCTACTGTTCTTCCCGAGACACTCCTTAGATTGAAAATATCTGCAGCCTCTCGAGATGTCGGACCAGATGATGGATGCCTTCTGGGCCCTGCCGCCAGTCGCAAGGTAAGCTTACACACATCCCCTCGACGTGATCATGGGACATCGACTAACTTTTTTTTTTCAGGACTCTGTCGGCGACTGCCCTAATACTATCCTTGGCGGTGCATATGGGATTGCTCGCGGGGTACCATGTGATATACCACCCGTTCTACATCTTGAAGTTCCCACCGGAGCTATGGCGTATTCCCACGTCGTTCCTCTTGACAGGACCGAACCTCGGCCTTATCTTTGACACATACTTCCTCTTCCGATACCTTAAGGAACTAGAGCTCTCCAACAGGAGGTTTCCGAGGAGGGAAGATCTCGTATGGTACCTCCTGTGTGTGTCGGTGGGCATTCTCGTAAGTCATGTCGTATATCGCCAGCTGGAGACATTTCACCTTCGTTTGTTTTGTTTTTTTTCCTTTTTTCTTGCTTCTACATGGCTGTTCCTACAGTACGAAGGTACTCAGGATACAAGAAGCCCCTCAACTACTGCCCGCCTAGTATGTACCCACAACTTTGACGGTTCCTGAAATTGAGGAAGATTACCCCTGCACCTTGGACTGTCCGCCATTTCGCAATACAGGGCATGTTCCGGGTGTGGGCATGGTGGGATGTCTATATGGATGGCTCGGCTAGTACTCAATACTTGACCGAGTGGTGTTTTAGCACCCTACATCTCTTCAACTTTTTTCTCTCTCTTATTTTCTTTCTCCATCCCGCACGCGCATCTCTGCTCAGGTCGCGAGAGGAGAAAGCTAACACAAAAGAATAGGCCTTGAATGAGTTCGCCTGGCGCTACACTCCCCTCCTGGGAGGCTCCTACTTCACTTTTCTCCCCGCCCTCCTCATCTCCCTCTGCTACACCTCCCACCAGGATCAGCGCGGCATGAATGCCACAGTTTGGTTCTTCACCGTACCCGCCCAGCTGGTCCCCTACTGCATGATTGTCATGTCCTTCCTTTCCAGTGGTGGCGCCGCGGGCATCCCGCTTCAGATTGGGGGCCTCCTGATCGCGCATCTGTACGACTTCCTCACTAGGCTCTGGCCTGAGTTCGGTGGTGGGAGGAATCTATTACCCGTACCCGGCTTCTTGTCCCGTCTCGTCAATCCCGGTACGGCCGAGCACGCTGGTAGGGGCACTAGTGGAGCGGCGACAGGATCCAGCGCGGGCAACGTCCTGCCCGAATCGTGGAAATCGAGGGGCTCGGGGCACCGGTTGGGATAAACCATGGGTTACAGATAGATACCTAACACGGATTGTAATAATGATATGAATACTTCTATACACACTTCGTCTCGTGAAGCAGGAACAGGAATCACATCATTAGGACACAACGCTTATTCTTCAAGGACTGCATTACCTCGTGTCCTAGACTATCAAAGTTGCCCAGTATATATAGTCATTCCCACCCATGTCTCTCCATCTTAATCCTCCAGCTTCCCTATGTCCTGTCGTCTCCCTTAAACCCGAAAAGTAGAAAGTTACCCAAATTCCCGTATCCGTTATTATATATACTCCGTGAACACCAAGGAGGCTCAGCAATGCCATCCAATCATGAAACTACCCAGCCCGTAACCGAGAAAACCTTTTTCCCCGAAAAAGAAAACATATAAACAGGACCCAGAACCCGCGATGGGGTATTATACATGCGCACCACTACCACACACTCTTACTCACGCGCCCACCCTGACAAACCGCGGGCTACTCGACTCCATGGGCGGCTCGATGACAATCGAGGGTGGAATGTACTTCTTCGGCGCCCGCGCACGTGGCGAGGGGACGGCCACGGAAGGGACCTTCGCGGCGGGGGGTGGTGGTGGGGGCAGGACAAAGTCGCCCTGGAGGGACGGTGCTTCTGGGGGGGGGCGTTGCCTTGGTGGCTGGGCGGCGGGGGAGGGACCGCGCGGCGGGGTGGGGGTCTGGGAGAGGGAGGTTATGGAGGAGGTGGAGCGGTTCTCGAAGGGGTTGCGGTGGCGCTGGGACAGGGGTGGCGTGGGGGTGTTGCTCCTGTCTGATTGAGGGGGCCTGTAGGCCGGGTGGGCGGGCATGGCGGAGAGGTTCCCGCTAAGCGACCGATCGTGGCCGGGCGCATTGTAGCTATAATTGCGCGCGTGTTGCGAGCCGCCGATAACCCGCCTCGGCTCCTTCTCATCTTCGTCGCGACCCTCCGCCCTGCTCGAAGCCGCGGACCGCCCGCCCGCTCCGTGGCCCATCCACGGCATCCCCGGCCCGCTCACGGGTGGCGGTGACCTACTCCGCGAGTTAGGGTCCCGGTCAATCAGGTCCGCGGACGACGACCTACCGCTGCTTCGGTTCTTCTTGCGGCGGTAGACGAAGTAGAGGGCCGCGCCGCCGAATACGAGCAGCGCGGCGCCGACGGCGATACCGACGATGGCGCCTGTGGTGAGCGAGTTGGCCGACGCGCCGGGGTCGGTGTCCTTTTCATCATCGGAGCCGGTGGACACCTGTAGGTTCTCGCGCGTAAAGGGGGATCCGCCGATGCCGAGGATGGTGCCGGGCTCGGGTTCTTGGGCGCACCCGACTTGTAGGGCGACCATAACTAGGGGCGGTGTTAGTGAAATGTGATTTTATTTTGTTTCTCCCTCCGGCCAGGTGAACGCCGGGTTCGGTCGGAGACTCACAGTTTCCTAGGTACGACTCATCATCACTAGCCTTAAGGCAGTCGACGCACGCCTTCAGCGTGTTTCCAAATAGGGATCCGTTCCCGGCAGCGCAGTACCCAAAGGCGTCGGAAGTGTCAGGCTCAAGGTTTCCAGCGAGAATGGCATCCTGGAGAGGCTCACAGGCCCAGCTAATGACGCAGGGCGAGCTGATGGTCTTCGCTTCATCCTCGAAGCCGTAGAGGCATGTGCCGAGGGAGTACCGCAGGTTGTACAGGAGCCAGTTGATGTCGCTCTCGGTGCCGTTGGTCTTATCGCTCTTCTGGAGGCACTCGAGGCAGCTCTTGAACTTGATCCCCTCCGCGCTGTTCTTGTAGAGACTGTCCTGGCAGACGATATCTGTTGCGTTCGTGGTGGATGAGTCCGGGGAGAAGGGATCACCGTCCTCCTCGTCCATGCAGATGGCAGCGCATGGAGATCCGGGAGTGACTTGGATTCCTAGGGCGGAATGGAAGAGAGATGGGATGAGGATGAGGAGGGCCAGGTAGAAGGTTGACGTTATCCTGAAGGACGCCATTGTTGGTTGATGAGGAGAGAAGGCGGAGAAGGGTTTATGAGAAGGGAAAAGGGTGGGAGGAGAGGAGTATCGGCTGAGAGGAGTAAGAAGCCGAGCACTACAAGTCCCGGTCCCGGAGCATGGCAAATCGTCGTAGCCTCCCCCTTTTTCCACAGTGAAGTATGTTACTCGCAAAGATCGAGGTCGTCGTCCTTCAGGTAATCTCGAATACCCGGGGAGATCCAGAGCAAGATGGTTGAGAACCCAAGATGGAAGAACAGTCTTGGGCGGGGAGCGGATGGAAGAATGTTTAGAAGCAAATAACCTCACAAGTAAGATCTGTGGCTCCCGGATCGGGGCATGTATGGATTCATATACAAGATGTACCCTATCGAGCCGGAAATAAAGGCAGGAGCAGATACGCGCGGGGCCACATAATGGGACGCTGCCAGCCAAGGCCAAGGCCAAGGGTTCCTTTCGTTGTCTCGGGGCGGAAATGCGGTGGCAGGCCACGGCCCAGATAGACCGGCGCATATGACATGTCTCCGCGCTTGGCCGACAGTCCCCACATTGGATGGGCATACTCACATAGGAGTACGAGTATGTACCACGTTACCATTTACTCGCTACATACTCGCTGCATTAGGGACATATGAGCTAGAGTGCTACCCGGACGACCACTCCCCGGGCCGGTCAAGGCGACCCAATCCCAGAATAGATGACTCGCGCCGGTATGATGAAGGGGGGGTCGCTCACCCGGCAGGCAGGGACACAAGAGGGTGAGCGGGTCGGAGGGAATCTCGGGGGAGTGGAGGGCGGGTCCAACCAGCGGGTGCTCGAGCAAGATCTCCCAGAATAGAAGCAGCCACGAATCGAGGTCCCCCCTGCCCCCGTTGGCCACGCGCCCTGGCTCGACCAAACGGGAGGCCGGTCAAGGGAGGGGAAGTGGAAGGGGGGCGACATGGGTGCACGACGGCTGACGTCCGTACCTGTGCGGGCCATGAGCCAGCAGCCAAGCCAGCGGAAGAGGAAAAAACTTACTTTTGGGGGCGAGGTATTATTTGTCGAGGTTGACAAACCGATCAGGAGGCAATATTTCAATATTCGGTTTTTAGGCTTGGCTGCACCTTCCAGGCGCTGGCGGGCTACCTGCCGAGATAGAGAGCCAATGATAGAGCTTCGTTTCAACTGAGCGCTAAGCTACCCTGGTACCTTGTTTCCTCATGGGCCAATAGAATCAACTGTCCGCTTCAGGGATGATGAGCCCGGGTAACGAGGAGATATGATTGGCCCCGAGCTATGGGTACCCCACCACCCTCTTCAGGGGAACCTCTGGTATTCTTACCCACCCCCGCTATTTCTACTTTCGACGACGACGCGGCCGGGCGGGTTGAATGGTTCCTTCTGTTCTCCCTTCCAACCGGATATGAGCTTCCTATTCTTGCATCTACTAAGATCGAGGTTACACCCAACCCTCCCTCTATTGGGCCTATGTACTCCGTACATGAAAAGATGTCCGTGCGAGGAGGGTCTAGACCCTCGCGTGGACCTCGGATCTTCACCTCCATCTCTCTCTCCGATGCTGTCTCCCCATGTGCCACTCGGCGAGGTCGATCATCGCCTGCACAACGGCGATCTGAGGGCATTTATTACCCCATTCGCATGCCCCATCCGCACGGCTCAGATCGGACATCGCATCTCGCTAGACTATCCGTAAAATGCCAGAGAACAACCCTAATCCCCCGACTGCCATCCGCAGTATTGGGCTCCTTCCAGGCCGGCTTGCTCGGTACTTGTAGGCTCAGGTCTTTCACGGCGCAGCGAGGCACTTTCTAATTTAGAAAGGAAATAAAGGAGACGAAAAAGCCTGGCTGGACGCGCCTGATGAAACAGAGGCCGCAGAAGTGGCCGCCGGCGGAGGCGGAGTGGACCCCGGCGGAGGAGAAGAGCGCTAGTAAACTCCCATGTATACGTCATTGCAAGTATTACTCGTGCTCACCTGGCCGGGCGCACGTCGGGACTACGCTACGGAGGACCAGGCCAATCTTGCCTACCAGTCCTTTCTATCGAGAGGAGAGGGACATCCCAGGCTGATTCGACGTGTCTTATCTAGCTCGTTACTCTGCCAAAGATTAAAGGAGTAGATTCGCGCGCTGCACCTCCAGGCAGAAGATCTCACTCGCTCCCTCCAATTTCCCTCCCGCTGCCACCAGCCACATACGCCAGCCTGTTTAAGTCAATGACAATATATTACCGGAGGATGCCCGGTCGACTCGATAAAAGAGAGAGAAAAAAAGAGGGGGGAGAGTCCGAGCTCGATGGGGCGTTCCGCCGTTTACACATTCTAGACCGGAAAGAAACAAATGTAATGTGTGATGAGATGTGATAGCAGCTGCAGGACCCACCAACCAACCGCCTGCAGGATATTCAAAAGGTATTGGAGAGGGGGAGGATCCCGTCCATCCCTGTCCCTGTTTTCTTGTCCAAAAATAACAACAGACCTTCCTTTTGAGCATAGTGTAAAAAAACGAGTAGCATCTACCGTGCTCTATCATGTCGTTAAACTGCTCGTAGCGTTGTCGCATGCGTCGTAGAAAGCTGCGAACAGAACCTTCTTTGTGCCATTCACCTTCTTCCACTTAAAACATGTGCATACAGAAACTGTTCCCATATATACTAGCTCTTAATCGGATATGCAGTGAGTAGACTCATATCGGGGCTTCTGGGGGTGTATCGTAGGTACCCGAGAAGCAATACTAGTTAAAGCAACGGTATCATTCTCGTCGGCTCTGTCCCATCCCCATCCACTCTCTCAACATTTCTGTGTTGGGTATCAGCCTTTCATTTGTTTCTTATCTGAGATACCTCGACAGTATTATCACAGGTTGAGAGCCGCGTGACCCTCCTCCTACGCCAGATCGATGACTTCCGTCACAGACACCACGTTCTATCCCTAGGGAGAGGGAAAGCTCAAGGCTCTATTATGCTTTGATATCATGATGTACTACACAATCCGGCACTTGGGGACTCCTAATATAGTAATGCCGTAGAGCTACACCTCGTCGTGGATCATAGGCGTACCCTAACCTCATCTGCCTGATCATATCCTCTCCGCCGGCCCTGCCTCCCGGTGCCCATGAATCACAGCTCCTCCATTATCTAGTGGGGCTATGGCTCTTCCATCATCTAGCCCTCGGTCAAGGTGGCATTGGCCCCCTAGAGTGGGCCCCGGTCGGCCCCGGTCAATTGCCCTTCTCATTCCGTTCTCGCCCGAGAAGCTCTCCGTTGGCGGAGCAAGCCAGAACAAAGCATTGTATTAGACCGGTCTAACATATCAACGGCACGGGCACCCCTCGGCATCTAGTCTCGTGTGTAAGGTATACTTTTGAAACAGTAGCCACTCCCGCCTACAGGCATGATGAACCCCATGGGCGGAGGACAGGACAGTGTAGAGGTCCCCCCTTGCGTCCGAGTAGGGCTCGTAATGGTCGATCATCTCTCCTCGTGGGTGGCGCTCAGGAATGAAGCATTGTCTTGATGTCCATAGATGAGAACCCTAATTCCCATCTCTTAATATTGTTCATGGATACACAATAAGAAAAAAGAACGGGCTACCCTCCGCTTGTGATTCGGACTCGAAGTCGTACGCACACTCCATCTCCAACACACGAGCTGCATTGGACTGGCCAGCGGGTGTCCTCACATAGAGAGAGCCGCCATGAATGCGACAGCAGTATATCATCCACCTGCAAGGGGAAAAAAGAAGGGAAGCTTCGGGGACCGAGACACAAGGGACATGCGTCCACGCCTCTGTTCACCATACTGGCAACAGCATCGAGAGAACAACGAACGATACCTCCGTACCTCCCTCGGAGGACACGTAAATATAAAAATGTACCCTCTCTCCTTGAGTCATTGTCACAGGCGCACCCGCGAACTGGCTCTCTCTATCTTCACCAATCTCTCCGCATCGGGAAAAAGAACTTGACTTACTAAACATTGCGTCTCGGGCACCACCAAGTCTCAAAGATGACCATACTGCTACGGATCGCGCCATTGCTCCTCGTCAGCTCCTTGACATTCGCCCAAGATAGCCGCGAACAGGTGGGCGAGTGGACGCTCGGGGACTACTCGTTCAAGTGCCACAGGATCAGCGGCGGCTCACACTCTTGCACACACGCCTTCTCCGTCAGTGAGGACGGGGGCCCCGAGTCTCCCTGCGCCCTGTTTTTTGATGGGACTAATGCCAAACCCCCGTATATTGTACACTGGGGGCACCTGTCGTGTGGCGAGGGGTCACCGTACACCGTGACGGGGGGGGGCATCTGGTATCGCCGACTGGCCGTGGCCCTTCCCCTTGGTACGTAATTTGGGTTGAAAGACTGGAGGAGCACACCTCAGCCTTGTTCGTAATCCCCAACGGGGATAACGGGAAGGGGCTGACTTATACGTCACCGGCGTACCAGGGCGGGTATCCCACCCCGAGACGCCACTCTGTGCAGGAGAGGTCGAGCGAGGGAGCGGATGATTGGAGTCTGTTCTCGCCGATACGAAGTAAGTTGCCCCCGCCCTACTCCATTTGTTTGGTCACCCTGGCTGTCGGAGTGTAAATATCACCCGGCGGTGCCCCGACGCCCCGATATCTCATGAGAGTGAAGAATACGGGTGACCTTTGGGTGCTTATGAGGGTTCCGCGGCGTCTGGGAGAAGCGGCCCAGGTGGGAGCTGGCGTTCGCGTTTCTGATAGAGTAACAGACGTTTGGCGAGAGGTTTGACGAGAACGTCATTTCTAATATCAACCACACCTACCCCGAGAATATGGAAGGCAGTCGCGAGAAGTTCTTGGTGCAGAAGTGGGCTAATACCGACTGGCGCGTGTTCTGGGGGCACGATGACCGAGGCGACTCAGTGATGACACTGAGAAAGTGAGTTACCTGCCAACGCATCTCTTCTCCCCTACCGGCCCAAATCCCTACGGCCTAGCGGTGTCCGGGAAAATATTAATTCTTCTCCGGTCGTCAGCCCTGATTCGACTCGACCCTGGTTTGGGCGAGAGTGGGTGAATGAAAGAGGGGAGCTTGAGGATCATAGACCGAGCAAGCCAGAGGAGGCGTAATCCTCAAAAAGTCATGACGATGGGTCGCCTCGTAGGCGATACGAGTCGACCTCCCAGAGTCCGGCGAGATGTCGCCTTCGTGTGGATGGGTCAGGCTGAGGTGGTTGGTCGTATAAGCCGCAACCACCATGGAAATGCGTCGTCGTCAATGGCGGCTTCGCTTCTTCGGGGGTGGGTATATCCTTAGAGTAGCAATTTTCCTTCTTCAAATACTCGTACCCGTATAAGCTGTTCTTGCTCTTGCTCTATGTTCTTACGGTTTGGTAATTCATTGGAGCGGGGTGTCGCGGTCACCCAGGTCACCCGCCGGTCCCACAACCAGAGAGAGTTGATGACCGAGATGGCGCCGACAATATGATATAATGTCTATGCCCGCCCGTCTTGGATTTCAGTGGTCAGGTCGTAATCCTCAAAAGTGGCGAAGGAACGGACAAGAGCCAACCTCTGGGTCTTCGGTGTTCCGCCCGGGTTCTGACTACAACTAGATTGTGTTATCGCTGGTAGGTACGTGTTAGTAGGTGTGTTAGAACCGTCATGGAAGTACTCGTAAGTAGATGAGATGAAGATCAAGATGATTGGGTAAACGATTTTGATATGTTTCGTTTCCCCAAAGCGCGGCCGGGCCGGGTCGAGCGAAATAAGCGGAGGAAGGACGACCAAGCTCGCTTCCAGTGTCCAGATGACAGGGGGTTGAAGAATTCTGCATGTAGATGGTCCTTGCATAGTACTTTCAGTATACCTATCATTTCATGCGAGTTTGCTAATGAAATCCAGGTATATCGGAGGTTTAACAGCCATCATGCGGGGACGAGGGGCAGATTAATGGTGACGGCGCTTAACACCTCGATTCTGTTGGCTGGGAAGGTGCGACCGAAAGGCGGAGGACAGGCGGGGCAAACAAATTTCCCCATTCATGATCCATTGGAATTTGGCAGTCTCCAATGTTCCCCACATACCCTGCTTTCTCTCTGGCCTTCCCTCCTCTCTTTACGGCCAGACCTATCGTTCTTTATGCATATGTCTTGTTTCTTCAACTTGTACAAGTACTATTTTCCTAGTGGGCCTTGCCGGAGGCGGCCGACCCCTTTTTCGTCGGGACGACGGGATGATGCGCTGGCTAAAGTTATCCATGTGCCGACAACAAGATGCCTTGAATACCCTGTAAAACGGCTGACGCGGGCGTTCTCTTGGCAGGATTGCCGGAACTTTGACGTTTGCCCCGGATCGGACGGGGGGAGAGGCTTGCCGATTCCCACAGTTCTGCCCCGGATCAGGTGGCGAATAAGATGGGATTGTCGGAGCCCTCACTTTCGCTTCCCGGACGGGGTGGTGAATAAGAAGCGGGAAGCACGCTCCTCGTCGCTCGTTCCTTGACAGCAATTTGAAGTCCTGCGTGCTTGGTGTGCCCAAATTTGTACAAGTACAATATAGCCACCCCTCCCAGACTCTCCTTCCCACTAGTAACTTAGCTTCCGGGTGAGATCTGCCAAAAGAGTGGTCGAGCTTCCACTTGGGCCCCCAAAAAGAAACCACAGTATCCTGTCCTGTCTTACCGGCGCTCGTACCAGTAGACACCGTCCGACGAAGGTGATTAGGCAGTGTGACGGGTCGGTGTGAGCCACTCCTTTTTCTACCCATCCTTGGTTTGGTATTATCTTCTCTCGACCCCCCCTTTCCCCCCTGGATAACAGCACGGTACTGCACCGGTACTTTTCTGTGTCCCATACTCTTGTCCCTGCAGAGTACGCCTTCCTTCGCTATTTCAAGCGGCGCGCATCACCACCCTCAATTTAATTCCACCGCCACCTTTCGTCATCGCCGCCCCCAACTTATATCGCCTCGTGCTTCCACTTGTTCAACAGGGAATCCGTTGTCTCCAATCCAAAGCGTCCCCTATTCGATTCCGATTTAATCCCTTTTCCCGCCCCGTCCTTAACCGACCCTCGTTTCCTGGAAACCCAGCCACCACCACCACCCCGCAATTCACCCCTCCGTCCATCGCGTCGATTCCGAAAAGGCTGTGACCGAGGCCAAAAGATCTCGCGCAAGCGGACAAGTAGGAGGGAAGCGCGGGGAGAGGGGACGGCGATATCTACCATCGCCCAGCATGAGGATTGGGTGCCTCCAGTTTAGTCCCCAGGTTGGCGATGTTGACCGCAACCTGACGAGGGCCGACCGTGTCCTCAGTCGGGGCAATACTGAGGACCTGGACCTCATCGTCCTCCCTGAGATGGCCTTTTCTGGTAAGCCTACCTAAGATCCCACCATTTGCCCGGTGACACTTGCGAACGTAATTGTTATATACTTGGCAGCGGGGGCGCGCCGCGCCGGCTATGTCGTGTCGCTGACAGTAGTAAAAAGGGTATAACTTCAAGTCTCTCGCCGAGATACACCCTTCCCTCGAGCCTACCGGCGCCGGCATATCCTCTCTCTGGGCCCGAACGACGGCCCTCAAATACAACTGCCACGTCGCCGTTGGCTATCCGGAGACGACCGACATCTCACATAAATGGCCCGCAGACCCTGAGTACTACAACGCCGCCATCGTTGTCGGGCCCGATGGCGAGAATGTCGCGCACTATAGGAAGACGCACCTGTACTACACCGACCAGACGTGGGCGCTCGAGGGCAACCACGGGTTCTACGGGGACCATATCACGGGGCTGGGTCAGACAGCTATTGGAATATGTAAGTGATGGTGACCCCTAACTTCCTTCGACCCCCGAGGTTTGGTGACTGACTGGCTCATAGGCATGGATATCAAGTAAGTTTGTCGAGACTCTGTACTCCTTCCCAGATACGGCTTCCTCAATAGGCTGGCCAGCTAACCCTGCCTAGCCCGTACAAGTTCGAGGCACCTTGGGACAAGTTTGAGTTTGCCTACCACGTCCTAAGTTCCGATGCGAACCTGGTAATCGTATCAATGGCGTGGCTTACACTCGAGGATCAAGGGGTGTTCAACAGCCTCCCGTCGCAAGAGCCCGATATGAGTACCCTGACCTACTGGGCTATGCGCCTCGAGCCTGTCATCCGCGCCGAGACGAAGGACGAAATAATCGTCGTCTTCTGTAATCGGTGCGGCGCCGAGGGCGACACCCTATACGCGGGGTCGAGCGCCGTCCTTGGCATCAAGGACGGGGAGGTAAATGTCTACGGGCTCCTCGGCCGCGGCGAGAAGAAGCTCCTGGTGGTCGACACGAATCAGGCGCCCGTCGCCAAGCTCGTGATGACTGGGATGGGGATGAAGTTGATGTCGTCGGGTAGCGGTCCCGGAGAGTCGTCCGCACCGCAGACGAACCCGTCTCGTTCCTCTCCTAAACCACGAGGGGATGACCAGAGGGCGCGCGCAGGTTCGCACGAGGGGGCCCGTGACCGCGGCTCTACTCCTTCCCGCACAAAAGGGGCCAATGCGATGACGGAGGCGGTGTTGGGTCCCCAACCCTCAGCCTTTGACTCGCCGAGGCAAGCCCTGTTGCGCCTCGCGCCCTTTCCTTCCGCCCAACATAACTCGCCCTCTCAGACCCCTGACGGTCCAAGGAAAAAACAAACAAACCCACCTGTTCTCACGATACCTGACACAAGCTCCCGATCATGGCGGAAGACTAACGACGCCAACCCGGCAAGTACGCCGCTCAGCGCCATGGTTGGAACGCCGACGCGAAAAATGGTGAAGGATCCCTCGGGCTCGCACTCGCACTCGAATTCGCCGCGCCCCGCATCGAGGGTTCCCGGCTCGGCGGTCGTGGCCAGTTCCGTGGGCCGTCACAGGGACAACGTCTTTAGTCCGCAAGACTCGGCCATCGGGCGGGCGACGCCCGAGACAGCGCCACGCAAATCCTCGCGCCGGAGCGGCGACAGCAACCCCTCACGGCACAAGGAGGTGGGTCTGAAGCTAAATACCGTCGTCCCCGAAAAGGTCCTCCAGGGCGAGGACGAGGCGGCATGGAGGGCGCGGACGCTGAAGGATAGCCCTGTGGCGAGGAGGCCTAACTCGTCTGTCCTCACGCACTGGCTCGAGACGTTGCCGCAGGTGGCGGATCTGGCGCCTGTACCGGGGACGTCGCCAGCACAGCCGAGGCCGCCGTCTACACTGACAAGGGGCGAAGAGACGCCATCTGGGAGTCCGATTTGTCATGCATGTGGGCAGGGGGTCCCCGCGGGGAGTGGTGCAGTGGATGGTTCTGAGGTGTGTAAGACGGAGAAGAAACCTAGCTCGAAGAAGGCGGTCTCGGGGAACCGGGGGCCAAGGGTGGAGGGAGAGTCTAATCCTTTGCATTCGTCAAGAGATAGAGGAGACGTTACGCCCCTGCCGCCTAATCCGTCCCTGAAAGGTGCAGGGGTCGAGTGGGTTCCGGATCCGGCTGATGAGAATGGTGGGGGCAGGTTCCAGCGGGCGGGGTTGGCGCGGGTGGAGGAATTCAAAGACGAAGATGCCCTCCCCGTTCTTCAACCCCATGTCTTTGTCGCCGCTCCGAATCCCGGGGGCAGCAAGCCCCGAGAATTAAACAATGAAGGGGTAGATGAAGATGTTTTGGTTCATATCTCCCTCCAGCAAAAGGAGGTTGACGGCCCCAACGCGGGCTCGCTCGAGAAGGCGGACAAGGGTAACCATGTCATGGACGGCAGCGGAGACCACAAAGGCGAGACTCCTTTGCCAGAGGAAATCTCGCCGCAGAAGGACAAGTCCACCACCGACATCTTCACCGCCCAACTGCCAGCAAAACCGGAGCCGAATGGCGTTGGGGACCGAGACCCCCTCGCGCCGAGGACGGGGATCGTACCACCCCCCTTAAGGGAGCTGCAGAGGGTGGTGGCTGTGTCTGCCCGGCCGACAAGCGTGGCGTGGTAGGTTAGAGTTGGTATGACCTGGCCCGGGGGCCCGGGGGGGGGGGGTAGTATGTGCGATTTGTGTTGATGCGGTGACGAGCTTTTTAAGGCGGGGGGCATTCTAGAGTATTAAGCGGGAGAGAACTGGGGATTTTTTGTTTTATGGATTGTGCTAGTATTAAGGGATGTTTTCAATAGGAATGAATCGACTTAACGAAACGGCAAGTAAATCAAGGGGATACTTAAGGAAATACAATAACACACGGATTGGTCACCGACACGCCGGTCCCGGTCGTCCGAGAGAAAGCGCGGCGTGGCCGGTCAATTCTGGCATGGCCATCGTGGTCTTCTTGTCAACGGGCCTGTGGAACCGATTCCTCGTCAAACAAGGCCCCGTTTTCTGGCGGTCTTCTGCTACTGGATCAGATTAGGAAGATGATAGGTGAGTATATATATATCGAAAAAAAAAACTCTGTAACTGGTTGTTGCCTGCTTCTACCCGTACTTGAATATACTGGCCTCAGGTGTCTTTATACATGACTCTGTGACAATCCTGAGCGGTCTTGCTTGGCTGGACAGTATTACAAGGGCAGAGATTTACATGATAATGTTCCGAGGGAGACGGATTGGGAGGGCGGACGGGTCCGGGAGAGGACACCCGGGACCCGAGGGTTTGGGACGGCGCGTCGAGCGGACACGGGGATGGCCCAAGGAAAAAGGTTGGTTGCGTGTGTGGAGCAAATGCTCGCTTGGTAGTCTCCACGATGGTGTAAGCGCCCGGGCGATACACATTTACGAGTTTGCAACCCCAAGATGGAACACGAGCTCTTCTCATCATACCATAGTCTATACTAGCCAGGTCGAGCTATCGTCGTATCGAACGATGGTGGCGCTAATACAGCCCTTACTCGTACTCGTTAGTGCCTGCCCGTTTGCCTCTTGCCGCCGGGACTCAGCTCACTCTTTCTCCATCGAGATATTCTACCACGACTCTAGAAATGAGGGTTTCCCGATGCGGAAGGCTGTTGGGCGGGAACTAAGATGGATTGAGAGGGTTGGTCTTGGGGGCGGCGCGTACTTGCAGATCGGGGATGGGGGCCATTCCGAGAAGGGTACGAGCCGGACGGGAGGGCTTTGGCGACTATGGGGGCGGAGAACTGCCAGGGATGAGGTACAAGGACCCCTGATGATGGATTGCTGGCTCCTGCAAGTTCAGACTATTCACTCGTACTTGTATGGTAGTTGGAACGCCCTGAGACTGGTGGCCGGAACGTAATGTAGCGGATCTTTGACACAGGGATGGAGGCAGACATTCTGTCACCTCGAACCTGGGGTACCGACAAGTCTTCTTACCAGGTCTAGCTAACGGGCATCTGGGGGCGCAAACCGCCCTTTTGGCCCCCAACATTGAACGGCCGCCCATCTGAAGACCCAATAATGGTGTGTACTTGTCCATGCATGATCATGAGGTACGAGAATGAGTACTTCCGAATGGGGGTAGTGCTATCTGTACATGTGTACTCACCATCGCTCTACCCATTGTTGCCATCGCCGGAGCAAACATCCCGTGGCCGCAGAAACCGGTCGCCTGTGGAAAGGGCTATTACCTCGATCAATGATTCATTAGATGGCCCTCGTCCTAGGTATTCGCGTGGATTTCACCACGGTGATAGCCTGAAGAGGCTCCGCGATCCTCAACCCAAACTGGAAGCTGGAGATGATGATATTCCCACCTCACGCTCGAAGGAAGGTCGAGTTCGAGTGCTCATTCGAGTCCAGAGTACAAGTACGTACCGTGAGGTCAGTGCAGGGGCCCTTGCAGACCGACCTCGAATCCCGCCCCGCCCCACCCTCATCACCTCGCGGATCCCGTCGATCCCCGCCCATTGGCCCCCGCCCATCTCCACTCATCACCACCACAATCTGCACCTCCCTCAGCTCCCGCCCAACCCTGACCTCTTACTGGCCCGCTCCCAACCCTGTCGCGCCCAACCACCGACCTTGTCCATAATATATCCCAGTCCACCCTCGACCCTTTCAGACCCCAACCCCACCCTGTCCTGCCATCCCGCCCCGCCAATCACGGCTCGAAACTGCGTGACGGGATATGCAAGGGAGCATTCTCCTCACCTCTTTTGCTTGGTTCTCCCGCAGCTTGGCGGTTAGGAGCTCTGACAGGTTGTTGGTCCCATGAGCCAATATGGCCACAAGCAACGGCCAACCTGCCGCCCGCAAAGGTTGGATGGGCGGCACACACACTGTCTCTGCTTCTGAGAGCATGGGACGGAATAATACCCCATCCACAGAGGAGGGGACCACTTGTCACTGCCCGTTTTGGGACATTGTACCTTGTGCTTACCACAGGGCGAGATAGAGGGAACACTGGTGCTTCGTCCTTGCGCGAGATGTGCCAAGAGCGCTTCCCATCCTGGCTCCCTGCTGGTTGGTTTCCCGGATCCCGCATCCGCATTGGTGTTGTGATATCGCCGTGTTGCCCACCCTCTCTTTCTTCCCCTTCCACCACCGTGCGCGTTTTACCTCATTTTCTCAGGCGAGAAGACGGGCGCGAAGAGAAATGCGACGCTCTCTCTCTCTCTCCACCTTGAAACCGAACTATTGAATAATCGAACGACGGTGCCGGGTGATATCACCATCTTTCGCGCTTAGCGACGTAGTCGAGGTTTGAGAGCCGAAAGAAGAAAGAAGGAGCAGAGCAGCATCCATATCGCCTTTTACCGGGTGTGAGGACGGACCGATATAACATTATCGTATCCGCGACCCGGACGTTCCCCCCACACACACCATCCTGTCCCACCAGCACATAAACCCGGACGGCCCTCCGCCTGTGACCACTTTACTTGTACTTCCAGCCCTCGGCTTTTTTTTCTTCGACTGCCAACAAACAGCCCCCAGTTTTGGCCGTGACCCGGAAGCAAGTGAGCAGGTCTCTTTTCTTCCGACCGCCCCCCCTCCCCCCAACGCCGCCCCGCATCTTGAAGACAAAGAAGCGACCTCGAACATTTCCCAGCCGCCTATCCATTCGCCATCTAACAACCACCTCCCTCCCTCATTAATTCGAACCGGGGGATTACACGAAACCGGGAAACTAAGAAAAGCTTCACCACCTCTCTTATTCTGGGCTTGTATCCGCATCTCGAAAGAAGAAATATAATATTCGACGACGGGTCGGGTGGAGAGATTACGGAAATAGCCATGCGCCTCCCGAGGATACTCGTGGCCGCCGGCCTTGGCCTGCACGCCTCGTCGGTCGTTGCCCTCCGCGTCTCCCCTGGATCGCCATGCGCCAGCAAGTGCGGGAACGTCCTCGACTCGACATCGTCGGACGAGCTGGTTTGCGACGAGTCCGCGTATTCCAGTGGCAACGGGCTCGTCTTTAAGAACTGCGTCAATTGCGAGATGGGCAGCACGTACTTCACCACGTCTGACGAGTTTAAGAATAAGAAGGACTCGGACTTGCAGTGGGCAATATGTGAGTAGCTCTCTTCTCCTATGGCTGGTCAAGAATAGAGACGGTGTGAACAGAATTGCTGACTTGGAAACAAAAACGCAGACAACATGCGGTATGCGACATCGTATTGCGTCTTCGGCTTTCCCGATGGCCATGTAGACTCTAGCCCCTGCATCACATCGTAAGTACAGATAAATGGTTCTCGTCGCGGAGCGACCGTTGTGTTGCTAACATTGTCTCTAGAACTGCGTGTGAGCCCTTCATGAATGCCGTCACCTTCGGCAACCTCGCAACGAATGTCTCGACTTATGACTACTGCGCCGGCTGGAATCCCACCTTGGTCGGCAAGTGCCTCTCTTGCTTGCGACCAACGGGTGCCCACTTCATCAGCAACTGTAAGCCGCCCCCTAACCCCCCGACTTCAGTCGTCTCCCAGGCAAAGACTAACCCACTCCAGTCTTGACCGTCCTCACCGCAGCCTGTGAACAACAGCCTCTCCCCGGAAAGACCGTCGGAATTGAAGGCAACGTCTTCTCCCTAGACGTCGTCAACATGACTGATGCCTCCGCCGTCCCGACTCTCGACCCGTCCTACTTCGACGAGGGCTCCTTTGGCCTCGCCGCGAAGGTAGGCGTCGCCTTCGGCGCACTCGGCTTCGTCCTCGTCGTCGCGGGCTTCTCAATCGTCTGCATCGGGAAGCGCCGCCGCCGCGCCTACCTCCGCCAGATGGAGGGGACTAACGAACACAAGAGCTGGGCGGGCCAGCTGGCCGTCGGCTCGCGCGGCCAGCCGTCCGAGACGCCGCTGAGCCAGAGGCCGCTAAGGGGTGGCTGGGACGATTCGCCGATGAGCGCCGCGACGGAGAAGATGTCACCGGCGAGGTACTTCTCGCCCTACTCCTCGCAGTTCGGCAGCCCCGTCAGCGCCGTCGATGCGCCGAGCATGCCGTGGCCCGAGGTGGGGCCGAGCCGGGAGCGGTCGATTGGGATCGCGCTAGGCGGGGAGAGCCCGCAGATGCCCGAGCCGCCGTCGCCGGCTAAGGGCAAGGCGAGGGCGTTTGACGGTGTGGACGTCTATGGTGGGAGCGTGGGGCCGAGCTGGGGGGAGTCGAGTCGAGGTGCGCCGACCCGCGGGGAGCCGCCGGTGCTAGGACATCCGGGGCACGGGCGGTCGAGCAGCAGTCTGCCGAGGCGGTATACCCTGACAGAAGAAGATGCGAGGAACGGGAATGCCATATAGCGCGCGCATGCACGCACGACCACAGCATCAACGTGTATATGGGTTCCCGGGCTATATTTTCCTCTATTTTTGGGTTAAAGCATGGAGTTACGGGGTGGGATTGGAATGATACCGAAATTCGTAGTGGTTCTACAATGGATTTGTCTGGATTCGCAACGGCTGAGCTGTGAAGGGAACTCTGAGTTATTGTAAACGGGGTTTCAGAATTTAATCACTATTCTCAAATGACGGGTCTTGAATATATCGGGATACGAATATTCTTTTATATCATCTAAATAGGTGTCCGAGTACTCGGAAGGTTTCCGACCATGCTGCCATCGTTAAAAAGTATCGGGGAGGCAAATGGAGTCTTCAGCAAATGAGGTCGATAAGATGAAAGCGGGTAGGTGGACCCGATGAAGCAGAAGCTCATGCTAGCACACTTGGGAGCCCCACAGAGATGGCGTTCACGGCCAATCGGTGGCTGGCCCACCAAAATACACCGCCTAATTCTGCCCCCCAGTTTGGGTGATACTTAGGTACCATATACTTAAATTGCTAACACAACTTAGATCAATTTTGCAGTAATATAATAAGGAATGGCACAGAAAGCCGCTAGCGGAGCTAGTGCAGACTACTTTCTACCTACCACTCTCAAGGACTGCAAGTCACAAAAAAAAATTCGAAGTTCGAATTGAAAGTTTCTGCCAACCTCGACAGAGACCAGAGAGACCAGACGAGATCCCGACTTCTGCAATAGTCACGACCTCGATCTCGCAGAGGACCCCGACGTCTTTTCTCTTAAATATTATATTCGCAGGTCGTCTTTAATTACTCCTTCTAGGTACGAACTACCCTCCTGCCCTCCAGGTTTCTCCCCTCTACCGAATCGCGACTTGGTGCCGCGCATCAGTTTTCTTCGACTGAAGAAGTTTCCGTTCGAAGGGACCGCGTGGTTATTGACTGAACATTTCTTTCGCATTACAGCACCGAATACGCGTCGCGATTATCGACTAGAACGTCCGCAAGTATGACGATGGATATTGTGAAGGCCGGCGACGGCCAGGAGGAGGAGCATGTTATCAAGCCGCAGGCTTCCACTCCCGCCGTGGACACCAGCGAGTGGCCCCTGCTGCTCAAGAACTACGACAAGCGTACGTTTTCCCTCTTCATCTCTTCGGACCCGCGAGCGACCCCGGAGCTAGAAAGATCGGAGGCTCCGCTTGCTTTTAGGGGAGGGAGAAATCGGCTGGGTAGCTAACGTCGAGACCCGGTGCAGTCCTTGTCCGAACCGGCCACTTCACGCCGATTCCCCACGGCTGCGCGCCGCACAAGCGAGACATCAAGTCGTATATCCAGAGCGGTGTCATCAACCTCGACAAGCCGTCGAACCCCTCGTCCCACGAGGTCGTTTCGTGGATCAAGCGCATCCTGAGGTAAGTGGGAGGGGTACGATGTACGGGGCTGGCTTGAGTAGGACTAACGTGTTTGCAGATGTGACAAGACCGGTCACTCCGGAACTGTATGGACCTCCTTCGCTGGTGCTCGGGAGCGGTTTTACTAACAATGGCAATAGTTGGACCCCAAGGTCACTGGATGTCTGATCGTTTGGTACGTTTCGCACCCGCACCTCCCGTTGGCACCTCCGTACTGACTTCTTCTAGCGTCGACCGTGCCACCCGATTGGTCAAGTCCCAGCAGGGTGCTGGTAAGGAGTACCTCTGCGTCGTCCGACTCCACGACAAGATCCCCGGCGGCCAGGCCCAGCTCGCGCGCGCCCTCGAGACCCTCACCGGTGCGCTCTTCCAGCGTCCCCCGTTGATCAGCGCCGTCAAGCGCCAGCTCCGTATCCGAACGATCCACAACATCAACCTCATTGAGTTCGACAACGACCGTGGCCTCGGTGTCTTCAGCGTCTCTTGCGAGGGTTCGTATCTCCTGCCCGGCATTTTTGCGAGACTTGCCTACTGACTGGTGATGCAGCCGGTACCTACATCCGAACCCTGTGTGTTCACCTTGGTCTCCTCCTCGGAGTCGGCGCGCACATGCAGGAGCTCCGCCGTATCCGCTCGGGTGCCGTGGGCGAGGACAAGGGCCTCGTTACCCTCCACGACGTCCTCGATGCTCAGTGGCTTTACGATAACACGAGGGACGAGTCGTACCTCCGCAGGGTCATCTCGCCTCTCGAGTCGCTGCTCTGCACGTACAAGCGACTTGTGGTCAAGGACAGCGCCGTGAACGCCGTGTGCTATGGTGCGAAGCTCATGCTTCCCGGACGTAAGTGCAGCTGCCTCTACACCGAGTTTCTGTTCGAAGTCTGATGCTAACGTCGTTCAGTATTACGCTATGAAGATGGCATTGAGCATCACGAGGAGATCGTCCTGATGACGACCAAGGGAGAGGCCATCTGCCTCGCCATCGCTCTCATGGTAAGAAGCGCCGAGGAGTCTTTGTAAAGACTAGTTCTCAACTAACCAATGGCATAGTCTACCCTCGAGATGACCACCTGTGACCACGGCGTCGTCGCCAAGGTCAAGCGCAACATCATGGAGCGCGACCTCTACCCCCGCCGCTGGGGCCTCGGACCCACCGCCCTTGAGAAGAAGAAGCTCAAGGCCGACGGCAAGCTTGACAAGTACGGACGCGTCAACGACGAGACGCCCGCCAAGTGGAAGGAGGGTTACAAGGACTACGCTCCCGACGCCCCGGCGCCCGCCGAGACCCCCAAGCCCGCTGCTGCGCTCCCCGCGCCGGCGGCCGAGACCCCCGCCGCCGAGGGTGCGGATGACGATTCGAAGAAGAGGAAGAAGGAGGACGAGACGCCCGAGGAGAAGGCGGAGCGCAAGAGGAGGAAGGCGGAGAAGAAGGCGGCCAAGGAGGCGAAGAAGTCCAAGAAGGACGGCAACAGCAGCGATTAGACTACCTGACCTGTTTGAAAGCGTGTGCGATTGGGCAAAAAAACCATGCTCGGAAGGGAGCTGTGTTGGGTCGCGCGTGGGGGATAGATATGATATGTTTTGCTGTATCATAGGGCGGGAGTTGTTCTCGTTGTCCGTCTTTTTTTTTCATCGCTGGTAAGGAGGGCGTTTCCTGGTTTTGATTTGATCCGAATTTTGATTGGGATTTTCAGGTATGGTTTTGAAAAAATAGTTAAAAGCAGTCTTGTGAAGCAATGGTCCATCACTTCCACTCGTCGTCCCTGGGAGGCATTCAGCTCGTCGTGTCCAGTATCTGCCCCTTCGGATCTTGCATGAGAGAGACTCGACCATCCATCATTCCTCCTAACAGCGGTAGTAAGCTCACAAGGAGCAGCGGGACTAGACATGAATTCGCCCAGGGGAAGAGAGAGCTGTCGCGACTAACGTACTTGCAAACATGGGAAAGCAGATATATAACTGCCGGGATGAAGGGATATCTGCCTCGATCAACCCGTAATGTAAGCCTACGACATCTTGTAGACAGAGTAAGTGTAGCTACTTGGTATTAGACCATTCCGAACGGGGGGGAAACAGACCCCCCATGCCATATCTCGTACTTCGTTTTGAACATGCCCCGGACGCCAAAGATGCAGCCGAAAACGAACCCCCTATCCTAATATAACAGACCAAAAAAAAGAGCTCGGTCTGGTCCGTCCACTCAATAATCAATAAAACCAGCCTGAGCGCCTCGAAGCCTCGAAGCCCTCCCTTTTCACTCATCCTCACTCAGCTCCATCAGTGACCCCTCGGCAGGACTCATCAGGATCCCTGCCCCGGCCTCGGCCCGACTCTTCCCCTTTCCGCCCCTAGCCCTCTCCCTCTCCCTCTCGCTGGCCCTCGCCCTCCTCTCCCCCAGCACGTCCTCGAAGGCGACCATGTCCTCGTCGGCCTCGAGCGCCGCGGCGTCGAGCCTCCCCGTCTCGTCCAGCGCCCTCCCCAGCAGCTCCGTCGCGATGCCGTCCTGCGGGTCCACGGCCAGCGCCTCGTGCAGCGCCGCCACCGCCTCCCCGGGCCTCCCCTGCTCGAGGAATATCAGCCCCTTGGCGGAGAAGATGGCGGCGTCGCGCCCGCCCAGGCGCAGCACCTCGTCGAACTCGGCCAGGGCGCGCGCGAAGAGGCGGAGCCGTCGGTACGCGTGGGCGAGGTTCGTCCTCGCGGCGAGCCACGCCGACGGCTCGCCGTCCACCTCGGCCGCGACGGCCAGCGCCCTCTCGAACCAGGCCGCCGCCTCCTTGGGCCGGTCCTGGTGGTACTTGACGACGCCCATCTCGTTCATCAGGAGCGGGTCGGACGCGCACAGCCCGTGCGCCGTGCGGAGGAACTCCTCCGCCAGCGTCATGTTGTTCAGCGCGTGGTTCTGCATGCCCAGGAAGACCTGGGGCAGGTGCGTGCCCATGAAGAGGCGCGCCGCCGTCGAGTAGGCCGATATGGCCTGGTCGTGCTCGCCCTCGGCGGCGAAGGTGTGCGCGAACCCGATCCACGCGGGGCCGAAGTGCACGTCCATCGTGCTCGCCTTGCTGAAGTACCGCCGCGCCTCGGGGACGCGGCCGATGGCGAAGTAGTAGGTCCCCACGGCGAGCCAGGCGCAGGGCTCCTCCGGGTGGGTGTCGGCCAGGTCGTGGGCGACGAGGAAGAGCACGTTCTTCATGCGCAGCTCGTAGAGGCACGCGAGGTGCACGGGGTAGACGGCGAAGTTGTACTTGTCGTCGCGGAGGACGGACTCGGTTATCTCCAGGGCGTCGCGGTACCGGCACTGCGTGAAGAGGAGGTCCGCGCGGGCGAGGAGCAGGTCGGGGTTCGAGGCGAGGTGGTAGTGCGTCGAGAGGGAGTCGTAGGCGGTCGTGAACTCGGCGGGGTTGCGGTACTTGGACAGGCGGGTCGTGTAGAGCATTCTCGTGAACTCGGCGGCCTCCTGGGACGCCGAGGCCGCAGACGCAGCATCGCCGCCGGGGGGTGCCGGCAGGGTGATGGAGTCGAAGTCGAGGGCCTCAAGGAAGGCCCACTCCTCGTCGGGCGACATGAGCGAGTTCTGCATGAGCTGGCGGAAGGCCTCGAAGCACTGGACGTCGATGAGCACGGCATCCTTGTAGCACTCCTTGGCACGGTCGAAGGCGTTCTGCTTCGCGAAGCAGAGCCCGCGGAGGTAGCACATCGCGGCCTCGTACCGCCTGTTCGTCGCGTCCTCGGCGGATCCGTGTCCAGCGCGGCCCTTCTTCGGGTCCCTAGCGGCGATGGCGGTCGCCGCGGGTGCCGCGCCAGGGCGGTGGGAGCCCGGGAGGCCAGGCTTCAGCTGCGCATCGGCGCCAGCCTGGGCCTTGCGCTTGTTGGCGGCGGCGTGGGTGTTGGCTATGAGGTGGGTGGGGTTGCGGTCGCCGAGGACGTCGAGGGCCTCGGAGTAGCGGCCCTGCTTGATGAGGCAGTGGCCGGCGAGGTACCGGCACGATGGGTTCCGGGTGATGAGGTCGTGTTTCGCGAGGAAGGCCTGTGCGCGGGTGTAGTTTCCCGTGGCGAAGTGGACCTGGGCCAGCCAGAAGGCATCGTTATCGTTACCTGCAGTTAAAGGTAAGTCAG
The DNA here is from genome assembly GCA_900312665.1 of Cephalotrichum gorgonifer. Lineage (NCBI taxonomy): Eukaryota > Fungi > Ascomycota > Sordariomycetes > Microascales > Microascaceae > Cephalotrichum > Cephalotrichum gorgonifer. The sequence continues at coordinate 4,028,540 of ONZQ02000001.1, forward strand.
TATAGTGCCAAGGGCCAGGGTTCGGTTGGGGAAGGGGGGGGCGGAAGCCTGTGGGCAGTCGGGGAAGTCGACGAACCTGTTAACGCCAGAAGCTTGTCGCCTATGAATATGGCGGATTCGTACTGGGCCTTGTTCAGTGCATCCTGCCTCCATTCGCGAAGGAACTGGTCCATGGCGGGCGCGGGCGGAACAGGACAGAGCGGAGCGAGTGTGGGAGCGGCGGGTGCGGGCGCGAGATGTCACGGTGAACTAGCTGCTCTTTTTCATGTCGGGAACCTTTGGGGGGTAGGTCGGAGGTGTTGGTGATTGTTTTAAGCAATCCGGACTTCGACGCGGTGCTGGGTATATGTCACGGAGAAGATGTGTGGTTTCTCAGGCTACTGGCTTGCAGAGCTTGGGTTGGTTGACGTTGCGCGTCTGCAAGTGCAAGCATTTACTTAAGCGCGTTTATGGTAATGGCGGGGGGGAAATATTGTTCCACAGCAACGACAACAGGAATTTGCCAAAGTCGCCAGCCAGGCTCTGCTCCATACATGTACATGGAAGTCTGCGAGTAATACAAGTAACCTCGACCTCCCCACGGGCACCGCGGCACGCGTTAATAGCTAACCTAATACGCTTGGCTACACTATTGTCAATTCTTAACAATTCGCTTGTGCTCGTGGGTGTATCTCGACACTTGATTGTCAAAGAATTTTTTTCATCCTACCCAATCGGCACTACGCAACTCTATGTATACCCCGTTATAGCACCCGCCAACACCCACCACCAAGCAACATGAAGGAAGCCTATCATGTCGCCAGGCCTAGATTAGCAGCCCTGTCATTGCCTGGCCGAAATCCAAGGGCCATCAGCTATCTACCCAGGCCGGGGCAGGGCAGGATACGGACACAAGCTCAGGCTCTCATACGAGTACAGGCCCAGCTCAGAGCCCGCACTCAGTCCACGCTCACCGGCACCAACACCAACACCAACACGGGGACCCCAAGGCCCAAACGCAGCCGCCTCCTCCCCAAGCTCATCCTCGCCGGTGCCCTCTCGGCCTTAGCCTACTACCTCCTCCAGCCCGACAAGGCCAGGACCCTGAACCCAACGCGCTTCGTCCCCTACACCGTGACCTCGAAGTCTCCCGTGTCCCCTACCTCCTTCATCATCTCCCTGCGCCCCCAGCACCCGTCGCCCTCCCTCCCCTACCTCACCCCCGCCGGCTCCTGGTGGGACTTCCAGTGGTCGGTCCAGGTGAAGCAGCCCGAGATCCAGATTCAGCGGGAGTACACGCCCCTGCCGCCGCCCGCGGCCGACGACGACGGGTCGCGGCCGGACGAGCTGAGGTTCTTCGTCAGGAAGGTGGAGGGCGGGGAGGTGTCGAGCTACCTGAGCCGGAAGGCGGAGGGCGACACCGTAGAGCTGCGCCTGGGCGAGCGCGGCTTCGCCTTCAACTACCTCGACCGCCGGGAGAAGAGCGAGGTCGTCTGCCTCGCGGGCGGGACGGGCGTCGCGACCGCCATGCAGGTCGCCCACGCCGTGCTCGGCGACCCGTCTAGGGTCCACCCGGATACCAGGGTGCGCATCCTATGGGCCGTCCGCCGGAGATCAGACGTCCAGTCCTCCCCGCCGCCGCCGCCGCGGGGTGGTACTAAGTCCCAGGGGGGAACCCTGGAGGGGGACGTGGACGGTGCGACACCCATCACGCGGGAGCTTCTCGCCATGAAGGCCCGCTACGGAAAGGCACTGGAAGTCCGACTCGCAGTCGACGAGGAGGGCACCGACTTTGGCCCATCAGATCTCAGGGATGCTCTTGCCCTCCCCGCCAAGGCCGGACGGGGAGTGCGCCCGCGATATTCGGCCGAGTTACCCCCCGTAATAGCCGCCGCTTGCGCGGAGAACGCTCCGTCCGTGCCGGAGAGGTTACCGCCGGGCGCGGCGCCGGCGAACCTGAGGAGGCCAGTGTTTGTCTGCGGGCCGGAAGGGTTCGTGGAGAGGTACGCCGGGCGCCTCGTTAGGGATGCGGCGGGGGGTGTCTGGAGGACAGGCGGGCTTCTGGGGGATCTGAACGCGAGGTACGGGAACGGCGAAGCGTGGCTTGTGCTCGGATTTCCGTGACGGGATGTGAGGCTATACTATGGGTATAGAAGGGGGGGGGGGGGGTAGGGGGGGGGGTACGATAGGCGTGTGTATGATTTGGTTTATAGAGTGTACTTTTACTTGCACGTCCGTTCCAGGACGCGTCTACCTGGTTCTTGATCCTGCTCGACGACATTCATACGTTGCACCTCACACCACTACATGTACACTCCATCTCGAACAGGGAAGGGTGGAATGGAGATGCCCTGTGCCCCGTCGGGGCTCCCCCGGAGACACCGAAGGACAGCACATGCAACCGATAACTTTCCTGATTCTATTCATAGCTTCCTCCTTCCCAATCCTAGAACCACCCTCCCTCACCCTTTCTATCGCCCATTCCCTTCTGCCCCCCACCCACGCCCCAATATATTCCAGAGCCCTTCTAGAAGGTCACGAATGCCACGTCAAGCCTTCGATAGTACCCTCCCACCACGAGCACCAAGATCTTGGCTCAAGGAGTACGGTAGTAATATACTGCGGGCGTTAAACCCGGGGGCACGGGGCTGTTCACATCCGGTTACACTACATGCTGTTTATATTTACCCACCCACTTACCCAGCCCTCACCCAACCTTCTTTTTCCCCCGTCTTACTTCACCTCTTGCCTCACTTTCCTCCTACCTAACTCGCCCGGGGGAAATGAGGAAGGGGGTGGGCTTGGTGGTGGTTGCACCATCTTCCTCCAGTCTTGCATTTGGCACACTTCTCGTTTGACTCTTCCTCTTTCAAGAAGAGCAGGTGATACCTCCTTCTAAGTCAATAAACCACCCGAACACCCCCCGGGCTACGTGGGCCCCTTAGATATCGGGACCTATTCTTGGAATCACGCAGGCTTATCTTTTCGTGTTAACCCAGATATGCCCTCCCCCCTAAAGCTGCAGACACAGATACAGACAAGTGAGGACCATCTCTTCAGACACACACACACATACGCCCAATGTCGTCAAGACCATTTACTGCAAGCACATATCAAATCTTGAAGACGCGGATGTAGTGATAGAAGAAACCCCCATTATATTCCAAAAGCCCCCTTTTTGAAAAACAAGGCTGTCGTTTTGTGACTTGGCATTTCGTACCCGATCCACACGCCGTAACCTAGTATACTCGTACACGCTCCATATCCCCGTATACTCCATGTAGAACAAACACAAAAGCCAGTCCCATTTTTTTCTGCCGCCGCGGTGCCCTCCACCATGAACAACGACAGGCCCAAAGAAGAAGAAAAGAGACAGGGAAAAGAAATAAGAAATAGGGCAAAGATAAGGGGACGGATCGTTTCTCATCAGGGAGCGTACATGACATGACCCATAACAGCCCAAGCTTGCGAGCAACCAAAACGAAAGAAAGAAAAAAAGGGGAAAACTGAGATCCGGCCATCCGCGCGCCCCCCCTCCCCCCCAGACGCCAGCGAAGATAGAACAAAACACAAGGACAGACGGGTAATATCTGCCAACCACGCCAAGGAACTATGACCAGGCCAGAAAAACGAACCCCCACCCACCCAGATCTAAACGTACTCCGTCCAGGTTTAACCGCGTACCTAGAACATGATCCACTCAACCTCCCCGCTGAGGCCTGCAATACACCTGGTCCAGTTGAACGGCCCCATCTTCACGCCGCCCGCACCTTTGCCACCTTCTCCAGAGTCACCCGCCCACAGGTTCTCGAGGATGTCCAGCGCTGAGAGGTTATTCATGTACCCCGACCGCGCCATGATGTCGCGGCACTTGCTCCGCACAATGTTCCGCTGGAGGTCGTTCACGCACTCTGACCCCGCCACGAAGAGCGGCCAGAGAAGGAACTTCTCCGCGGGGCTGCCGCCGTCGAGACTCGTGGCGTAGTAGACCACCTGGCTCACGAGGTTCTGGAAGACGGCGCTCGAGCTAGGCGAGTTGGGCCCCGCCAGCCGCTCGGTGTAGAGAAGCGCCGCGTAGCGGAAGGCCTCCGACAGGCAGCCCAGGTCCCGCAGCTGTGACGGCGAGGGTTCGCACGGCAGCGTGCGCTGGAGCTGCATGGGGTCGAATTCCCAGTTCTGAAGCGCCTGTCGGACCTCTTTCCACTCCTGCCAGAAATTGGCTTGGTGGTCGTCAAAGGTAGGTGAGCTGTTGACTACCGAGGCGAGGACTTCCTCCCCGATGAAGCCATTGCCATCAAACCGCCGAGCGGGCAGATTGTACATGTCCAGATGGTCTTGGTTTTGTATGCTCGCGGCGCTGCGTTTATATGTGTGGCCGAGAGGCTTCATGAAGGAGTGGTCGCGGCCGCTGATGTCGAGGCCCCGAAGGTCACTCACGCTACCCGTTCGAGGGAAATAGCCTTCCGATGTCCTCATCTGCGGTGTCTGGACGGGTCGGTTTTGAGACAGGAGGTTGAGCCCCGAAAGCCTGCTGATGGTTCGGAAGAGGCCCCGCTCGCAACCCACAAGGTTTTCCGCTCCTGGTGGTAGGAAGTGAGAGTCGCGACCATCTGACCCGAGCTGGGTGCCTCTGTCATTAATGGTGGCGGAGATCGAGTCGAAGTAGGTGAAGATAGCCTCCATCCAGGCCGTCTCGCCAGATGGGGCGACGTGCTGCGCCTGTCGCATAGCTAGGATCTTCTTGACACCTGCGAACTGGGTGTGGAACTTAGCGATCCCCGATTCGGCCATCCGGTAATGGCAGAGCAGCAATATCGTCGCCAGGACAGAGTCGTGCGCGGCCTTGATGGGGTCGTTGAGTTGCTGGTTAAGGAGGTGGACGGCAAGATTGCGGTGTTGGTACTCCTCGGATAGCGACTGGTCACCATCCACGCCGGAGTCGGCGAGGGAATCGCCCATGGCCTTTTCGGCCATCAGTTTCTCCGCCATCTCCCTAGTGCCCTGTCCCAGGCTGAGCTTCCGCTTCATCCGGAGATTGCAGGCTGAGAGGGCGCAAATGGCGTGCTGGAGACTCTGGCTCCCAACCGCAAGCTGTAGGATGTGATCTCTAAACGGGTTATGCGGGCCGTCGATGAATACCATCGAGGGGGCCATGATGGTTTTGTAGTAGTCCATGAAGAAGGGCATCTTTGCGATGAGCTCCGAATTTACGTGGACATTGCATGACTCGTAAACGGACGGCCACTGGGCCGAGCTCTGGTCAGTCTGGTGGGAGGTGAAGTCGTCCTCGGCTGGTGGCCAGCCGGGGCCGGCCGTAGAAGAGCCGCAGCTAGTGCTATAGGTATCTAGCTCCGGAACGCCTGTATCGCCATGATGTTAGGGCTACGAGGGTTTGTGGGATTGGATGTGACAGGGCCCGCCTCATCTCGGACGTGGGGGAGGAGGGTCTGTCTTACTCAGATTGTCACACTCGCGCATGAGCTTCCGGCTCAGGTGAGCCTCAAATTCCATCTGTGACGGATAGCTCGATGACTGGTCCGATGCGGCGTAGACGAGGCTGGGACATGACCTTGGGGGCTGCTGGCCAGCCATGGCGATTGGGAGAGGGCTTCGTGGGATTGGCGAGTCCTGGCTCGTGCAGCCGTCGTACATGATGCTGGGGCTGCTAACGTATGGTGTCTCGTCGCCTTGGGTAAACGTATGGTGCATTGGGGAAAGGTAACCGTCGCTCGTCGAGTCGAGGGGGGGAGAGAGGCGAGGGTCGGATGTGATGGGTATCGGGCCTAGTTGGGCTCCTAGTTTTCTGTAGCCAGGACCCTCGGGGAGAGCAAACTGGACGTCGTTCCAGGGTGTTTGGATGGTGGTCGGCGAGGTACCGTCAGACTGGGGCACCGAGAGATAGTCGTATCCGTAGAACGGAACCGAGGCCGGAGAGGACGTGCTTAGTTCTGGGGACGAGGCTCCAGGCTCGGAAGTGCCGCTCCCGTTGGAACTCTGATCTCGGCCATTCCATTGGGGTACGGCCACAGACGAGCTTCGAGATCGCGGTGGGGGCTTCCTCAGAGGACCGGAGCCGACAGCGGGCGCCGACTTGGCGACGGGCAGAGACAAGCCTCGTAGTTTCCCACGGCTCGCAACGCCAACACCCCACGTCAGTTGCGTCTTGTATCCGGAGCACTCCAGGCCGACCTCAAGGCATTGGGAGCAATAAGGTCGCTTCCTATCGCACTTGACATTCTTCCTGGAGCATGAGAAGCAGTCGTCAGCAGCACCCCCAGCAGGGGCTCGCCTCCGCCTCCTGCGAGCGGCCGCAGCATCCTTAACCTGAGGCTGGGCCTGGGGCTGTTGTGTCGATGTTGAGGTCGTCATTGTGAGGGGGCGAGTTGCTCAAATGTTATGATGAGGAGGCAAATATTCGAGTGGTAGAATATGGTATTGAAGCTCTGGTGATCCGACAGATTGGGGCTAAGCTGAATGTCATAAAGATGAGTCCATGTGGCACGATATGTATCAACGTGGAGTTCATGCGTTTATATCGGAGGTTGAAGCTTGGGGTATTGATGAAGTCAGGGGTGGGGGGGAGGGGAGAGACGAAGAGAGCTAGCTGAGCATACAAGTCAAGGAGATTGCCAAAGCTATGTATGACTTGGAGAATAAGGATATGCCACGAGTGGATGGGATGGGCAAGAGGAGTTGCGGACGGTCAAAACTCGTCAAGAGTCAGGATGGGGAGACTACGTCGTACGTTCTTATGATCAATGACGAACGAGATGGACGGAGGGGCGAGATCTCTGGGATAGGGTAGCTCTTATTCTGAGGACCGAAGCTGTTATGTATATTACGTGCTTTCGGCTACTTCCTTCCAAAATCAAGGGACGCTTGATAGAGAATCCTGGTGTAATCTGCACAACCAAGTGGGTGGGGAGGGGGCGTGTGTGGGCAAGGATCAGATTGGGGGGACGACCAGCAGGGGGTGGGGTGGGACCTGGAGGAGGAGAGGGGGTGTTGATTGTGGGTGTATACCTCGGGGTGTGGGTCTTGGGAGTGTGTGCCTTGGGCGAGTGGGCCTCAGGGTGTGGGCTGGAGGACAACGTTAATGTGATGGCCAAAGCTTAGGGAACACCCTGGGATTTGTAGTTCGATACTTTGCCCTGTCGAGCACAGACATTCCTCCAAAGCCGGACGAGAGGCAGTAAAGCCCGTACCATGGCTCTGAAGGTACGAGCACGAGTACATGTGCCGTACTGGGCCAGAAAAAGTCAAGTGTGGTAGATGCCCCGGCTGCGCTTCGCCCGGGCGAGGATGCTCCAGTCATTGTGGGGTGTTCCGTCCTTTGCCTTGTTGCGAAGCATGGCCTTGCTTGCCTGCTCCTCTGCGATCAGATCGCCCAGCTCTGTAAGTTAACGAGGAACTACTCGTACATCGTGCGAAGCCTCTGCCTGTGGCCGCGCTAGCGTTATGCGCATGATGCCAATGAAGCGCAAGACTGACGCTCGTGAGATTTGGGAGTAACTACTCGTGGCTCCAGGTTTCGACGCTACTCGAGCGAGTACCTCAGATGAGGCATCCCACTCGTTGTGGCGATGGATGCCAGACTGATACGGAATGGTGGGCACTTGGCGGGGAGGGGAAAGGTGTGAAGAGGCTCGACGATGGGCGGCGAGCAGGGGGCGGCAGCGATTGGACCTGGCTTGTCTATGCTCGGCGGCTCACTCACCTGTTGAGGGCGGGCCCCACCCCCGTATCTGCTCGGTTCCGAGTTGTACCGCCACCGAGTAGGTTCTAGCGCTCTCATCGGGGCTAAAACCCTTGTACAACTGGCGCCGGGTATTTAATCGAACGGAGGATATTCATCTCATGTCGAAATTCAGCATACAAGGACGGAAATGAAATTGTCCTCTGCTCGTATGAGTGAAGTCCGAGTCCGAGCATACGTGAACTAATCAGTATCCCCTCGATGGTGTTCTCGATGTAGATACCAAGGAAAGCGCAACCCGCAGGCCCCCCACCAGAGACAACCTGCGTGGAGAGTGCGTCCGGCGGGTGTCGCCGGTCGGATCCGTGATTGCGCTCCCAGGCAGGTACAAGTACAGGTACAACTCCTGTCCGCTACAGTACCTACTCGGATGCGATTACAAGAGAAGCTACAAAGTCCCAAGGACAGTCAACGTAATATGCGCCTTGATCGCACAAATTGGAAATGGATCCTTCCCAAGTACTTGTATCGCGCTGGACTAGGCCTGTATTTTTTTCTCTCACGCTGATGGAGAAAGGTCCCCCGTGGCGTTACTTTTTTGGGCCTAACCCGCCCTCGTACTTGGGCCTGCCCAGGGTTGGTCCGGGACCTTTTGTACAATGCCAAGGCCCGACATCATCGCATGCGCTGCATGCGAATGGACGTTCCGGTCCTGTGTGGAACTTTTTTGGTCCCACGATACGGGACCCTGCCAATCATGCAGTCGATGTTACACCACACCTCTCGAGTATCTTGAGTTGGTGTGGCCATGCCTGAAGGTGGACCTTCACCAGGGGGGGGGAAAGGGCATATCTTGTCCCTGGAATGTCCTTTCGTTCGCCTTCGTCGTGGAAGGAAAAAAGAACCTTTCCCGTTCTTGGCCATCCCACACTCACATATCAGCAAATACTCTTTCTTAAACATGGTGAGACCCTTATCTCTAACAGCAGACGGAAGATTATCTCTGCTCGGCATTATTCTCGATAGCACCTCGAGGTTCGGTTTACGAGAGTGCAATGCCTCTGGGTGCTTACTAGGGTGAATGGATACGACAAAGGGAAATCAATGCAGTGTTTGTACTCGCGTATGCTAACTACTAGTATGCACAGATAGGTCCCAGTACCGTAGTGTGTACTACCGATGAGTAGGGTCATTCCTTCCCTCCCTCTTCGCCTAGGGGCTTTCTGGCACTTGCCGCCTCGAGACCACGGCAATTTAGAAAAACTCCGTCAGTTGCTGCGCGGGGTGCTCATGTGAGCGGGAGCCCGCAGGCCACAGCGACAGCCAGCGACGGCGACAGTGCAGAGGGCTGCGGGAGTGACCGCACAGCGATGGAAGCGAGTTATTTCGGGCACAGAGTATATTAGCCTTGGTAGCATGACCGCCTGATTGAACTGGCGATGACACTCGCCCACCACCAGGTGGTGCTCAGCCCAGACCACACCTCTAACCTCTAACCTCTAACCTCATACCTATTATCTCTATACCTCCCTCACGTTTTCCAACTTCTCAACCATACGGGGATACAGTTTTATATAGCTGTACAGAAGCTGGGTTCGCTCGGCCCTGTGACCGTTGGGATTGCAAACCTTAAACTGTGATTTGCGCTCTCGCGGGCGCACACTCGTACTTGCATACTTGTACTTGTAGAGAAGAGCCCGCAACAACCAGTATTCGGAAACTCGAACGCGAGTCATCCCTGAGCTGATGGTGCATCAAGGCGACCTCTGATCGGTCGCCTAATTGGGTGAGAAGTGGGGGTAAGGTACGGGCACAACGCCTATATTCTAGATATATACTATACTTGTATGCAGCGTACCAGCGAGGGACACGACACTACCGCTGCGAGTAGTTGGCCCCACGCTCTTACAAGTACGAGTAAGTACCCATCACCATCACTTCTATTCACGATTCTCCCAGGACTCGCCTATTCGTGGCTGGAACATGGGATGACTTTTCGTAGACCGACCCGCAAGGATACTTGTACTACGGACGACCCGCATATCGAAGACGTCATCGATACACGCCGAATTCCCTTAAGCAAAGGAGGATGGGGGAACTTCATTTCGGACGATGCTCACAAGGGGCCATTCTCGTTAATCCTTCGCCTCTTTGTGTCTGGATCCCTATCGCTTGTGCTTGGTGGATGACTAGGACTGCCAGCAAGACACACACACACACTTGGAGTGCCCACGCCACCCTACGAGTACGAGTACAAGGTCTTCCTTGTATTGGTATGTACAAGTATGCCCGCGTGGGGGGGGAGAACCATGTGGATGCGCATTTGCCAATACCCTGTGTCAGCTTCTCTCATTGCCTGACACCCTCATGCAGACGGCCACATAAGCGAAGACCGGTCGAGAAAGCATGTACTACGTACTCGTCGTAATACTCGCAAATACAAGAATTATCTGAAGAGTAAATCCCATCCCCAGCCCCGGCGGCCGGCCACCTTCGAAACCTTCTACCGTACTCGTACACCGCCTAGTAATACCTTCCTTCCGTACCAATACTCCAACGAGTACTCTGACACCCTCACGAAAAGCTCCCCGGCCACTGCCACACTAGCGCCCACCCTCCACGACTCCCCGTCCACTCAGCGTCGCTCGGCAGGCCTTCCATGCAGCCTTCCACGGCCATTCCACAACCACCACAAGCCGTCGATCCCGCCCGCAGAGCGCCCGCCCCAAATCCCATTCGGACCTACCGATGGATTCTGACTGGCTGCCACGGCCAGTCGGCTCCCTTGTGCATCGTACTTGTATGTACGAGCGCGGAGGAGATCCGATGGGCGTTCGACCAAGGTTTCTGCTGATCTTGCCGGTCTTTGCCGGCGATCCTGGAGCTGATTGATGTGGGAAGCGCGGCTGGTGGCGGTCGATCCACGACTCTGAATCGGCGCTACAATCCTCCGGACTTACACGACGAAATATACTCGGAGACTTTACACACACCGCCCACGACCAGCTCAGTGAGTATTGCTGAGTAGAGTGTATTTTCCCCCCTTCTTCTTCCGATACTGGCACGGGCCGGCTGACGACCGATATCACTAACCGGGGGTGGGATAATACTCGTAATCAGCGCGATATCTTACAGACAAGAAAAGCCTCGTAACGATGAAGTTGCACACACCCCACCCGCCTCAGCAAGCCTCAGCCGTCGTCTACTCAATCACGATGTCGCACATAACACCCTCGCACGACTACAACTATTCTTTGTACGACAGAGTAAATGAAATCGATACAGCGGCGGAGATTTTCTATTTTCAGTCGTTGCACTGACCTCAACAAAAGGGAGGAGGAAAGGTCCGCTGGCCTGTTCGATTGACGCCTATTCGCCCCTCTAGTAGCGGACCCTACTTCTAGTTTGTGCTCGGATCGTGAGAAGGAAAGAAGCTACGGACGTACAAGTAGTACCAAGGTCCTACCCATGCCCACTCGGAGGTCGAAGAACCCCCCAACATGGTGCGAGGAAGAGAGGGAATTTTTCCAAACTTCCCAGATCGGCCGAGGCAGTCTGCGCCCCAAGGCTGTTTACGGTAAGCCAGAGTGGTGATGCGAGGCGTTTTTTTGTGTGTAATTGCGCTCGCAACGTAAAACAAGACCCCGGCCATGCATGCCAGATTGCGTCGGATGGAGTGTTAGTCGGTCGAGACCAGGCGGTGGTGGCACAACCTTCTAAGCCAAATGTTGAAATGTGGCTGCACTCGGGCCTGGGGAAGGGCACTAAGAACGCCACTGATACGACCTATCCTTGAAATCGCCCCCCACTTGGCTATCCATAATACCACCCCCCCCCTTTCCCCTTCCTTTCTCTCCCATCCCCCACCACCACCATCACCAACCCCCCTTCCTTCGTGAACGAACAGGTGTGGGTTTTTTTGTTTTTAGTTTCTAGATTTGGGTCATGGAACGGGACAATCATTTCCCATTCGGAAAGTTGGCTTGACGTGCATCTAGGCCATCGCGCGCCAACGAAAAGCAGGGGCAGGGATATTTGTCCTACCCCCCTCTGGTTTTCTCCTTCTGCAGCGTGCCAAGTGGCGCCGGATTCAAGCAGGGGAATCGACTCAACAAGAGATACTTGTAATACTGCTGAGCTGGATCTGGATTTTAACATATGACAGCCCAAGAAGCCGAGGCATAAGGCGGGCGGGGCGTTCTTCCGCCTTCGAGTATTAGGGCCCTTTTAAAGGGGAAGAGGGGGGTGCAATTTCGGCGCGAAGCGTCGGAGGTTACCGGTTCTGAGACCTAGCGCAGCGATAAGTCGCGTTTCCTCCCACATTACTCCGTACAATTGCACACAATCAAGAATACGAGTATTAATACAAGACTACCGCCGGGCTATTATTACTAAAGGACAACCCGGCGAACCTTGGCCGCACTATTCCTATTTGGCGGCATTCCCCGACTTACACCACTTTAGAGCGCCGTTCATCACGACAATCTCCCGTTGTGCCCGTGACCCTCACCCTAGATCCTACTGCTGAGCCCAGCAGCTGCGGCATCACATATTAATACTCCTTCTCTGTGGGGAGGCAGATGCGCGTTTCTAAAGAAAGCGTTCTCGAGGGATTTCCGGGAGGCGTAAAAAAAACCGGGTAGCGAGCTGCGTGCCGTGCCTACGCGAGCCAGACACAAAAGTCTACATATTCTCCTATAACCCTAAAATTTCGTAATACGGGTAAGCCGCACGGGGAGACTTAGGGGGGTTGTTTAATATATATCTTAGCTTGGACTGTGGCTTATGAGGACCGCGTGCCAGTTCTTGGACCACCCCGCAGCATGTCCTTGCCGGAGCAAGGAGGCTATACTTGGTATTTTCTGCGAGTATGACCGTGATAAGTTCCACCGGCCGGCGAGAGAGGTGTGGGCCGGCGGACGAGCAGAGCAGAGGATCAGCTCGCTAGATAGCTCATGTAGGACGGAGCGCACCATCTTTTGGGCACGAGGGGCCCGAGACTAGTGCGTGACTTCCAAAGGGTCTACTACGAAATGGTCTAGCTACGAGTATGTCAATCAATAAAGGATCCTGCCACGAGATTGCCTAAACACCATCGCTAACGCGCGCCACTACCGACATGTAATAGCTCGCGTATGCTGGCCGGACTTTGACGGAAACTCATGTCAAAGCATGACACATGGCACCCACCTGCTCCCCCCCCTCCCCCCCTCAACAAAAAAAATAAATAAAAAAAAGTCAGGCTTGTGTGTTTCCAAGAATATCTCCCTGGCGGAAGGGTGATGGTCTCACGGGATGGTATAAGGCGAGTTTGGTGCCGGCACCTAATTTACCTGTCCCGGAGATAGAAGAAAGCTTATCTCTGTGTTAAACGCTGTCGACGCGTAGTCGCCCTCGACCCCCACGGGCTACGAATCGGCGTGTGGTTCTTCTGATTGTTTTCGAAATGGAGCGAGGAGATATCACAATCGCTGCTGCACGATACAAGCAAGGTCCGGCCTTAGGGGGCTGCTACGGTGGTAGCCAAGACCCTCTCGGGTCCCGCACATATCCTCACCAGTCGATGCCCATCCAACCCAAGGAGCATCCTCCTCCCTCCTGCTCCTCCTCCTCCTCCTCCTCCAAGGATCGGAGAGGACTCCGCCGTCCCCACTCTCTCCGTCCCAGAGACCATGCCCATCAACCCATCCCCGCACTTCCGGCTCTTCACCGTTCCCCGGTTTCTTCCCCCTTTCCCGGCAGAAGTTTCATCCCCAGATTTTCATTCCCGTCATCTTCCCGCCACCGCTTGACCCAAAAGCCTAAAAGTGCCGTGGCTATTACGACATAGTTTCTGATTCTCCGGGGAAAAGGACGATACACATCGTCAGTTTCTTAGTTTCCTCAAACTCTCTTTTCGTCTTCCCCGCAATTGCCGTGACATCGCGAGTGGGTTTTCTCGGCATGCGGCGGCATAGGCCTGAAAAAGGGAGGGCTAAGACCGAGCCCGCAAGCCACATTGTAGGTACGAGAGGACGAGTACGACATACTTACTCGTATCGTACGCTTACGTCGTAATGGCCACTGCGACTCAAAAGTAATCTTTTCTCTCTACTCGCAAGGTTCCTTATGTTTATCGATGATATATGCTAGTATCCAAGTAACTCGGAAGTACACGTACATTAGCTACGAGTATAATTCCATCTCACCTCCCTCGTCTCCCATTCCCCGCTGTCCCCCACCCAAATCTTCCAAATCTTCCCCCTTTCGTGTGCTCGTATGCAGTGAGATCGCATCACCGCCCTGCAGAGAACGCTGCATGGAATAGTGTGCCTGTTCTTCTGCTCCCTCCGCCCACAGTTTACCATCCACCCCCCCTAAAAAAAATGAGGGGTACCATGTAAACAGGATTGGTGAGACTGAGTTCTTGGCATCGTGGTCTAAGCCTCACTGATATGCAAAGAGGAAAGAGAACACCTCGATAACAGCCCCAAATGCAATGGCAGAGTAAGAAGAAGCACACTTGTAGCTTTTGATATCGATGAAAAGTGCCCTTACTAGTACAGACACTTGTAACAAGGTTTCGATCCTTGTTCGTACCCTGGACCAACGCTACGTAGACGACGTCTCGAATGTAGCCGCATGGCTGGCCCGTGTGTGCTTGGGAAGCAGACGAGATCAGTGGAGCCGGTAATCAGTTCGGACTACGAGTACGACCTTCAACTTGGAGTACGAATACAAGTGCGCGTACGAGGACAAGCATGGCTAAGGGGGTGGTGCCAGCGTCGACGATGGGGCGTCGTCCACGCCACCGCCGGAAAGTGTTCTGGAGTTTTCCTTGTCCAGCGCTCAGTCGGACTGGAACTGGTTAATAGAGCTATCCCCGATACGGTCTCGGTCTCCGCCGTTCTGCAGAGTTGCACCAGGAACAGCTACCCCCCCCCCCCCCCCACCCGAGCCTAACCAAGAGCGAGGCTATTAGCCAACGAACACACAGCCAGATCAGAAAAGCGCCGGTCATTCTTAGTGCCCCGCAAGCTTCTCTCATCTGTAATTTTTCACCGCCGTGGGGCCAACGAGTACTCTAATAGGCCCACAATAAAACGGCGAGCGCGCATGCGCGTCCTTTTTGGTCTCTGCGAGCGTCACTATCACAGTTTCGGGTGCTTTTATTTTCTTCCAGTGCGCATGCGAATGCGAGTGTACGTAGGTACGAGTACCCGTAATAGCAGCCTCCCAGATTAGTGCCCGCCAAGGAGGCCCCTCGAAACACGTTAGCCAAATGAGATTGGATTTTGCAGTGGTGGGCCCCTTGTATTCGCACGAAGTCAAGGGGGCGGGTGTCGTCTACTTGTAGTTCCGGCTGTCCGTGAGCTTATAAGCCGGAATCTACCGGAGTGCTCCGATGGGCCATACCCTTGTCGACTCGGGCTTACTTCGGATTGCCTCCGGGATTCCCGGGCGGCAAGTCCACACACGCCCAGTCCTCCACATTGCCACTTGGTACGAAGTGCATTCCAATGGGGAACAAGGTGCCCCATCACACACAGGGGAGCACGTGGAGACCGGCAGACGACACACACTGGGACATAGGGCACGCGGCGCAGTGGCGTTACCCCGACCTAGCGTGATAGGCATTAGGTAATTAATTCCCTTACGATGCCTTCCACCCGGGTGGGCTGTTGGACGGACCACCTTTTTTCTGGGGATTTGCTCCGTATTACTTGATAGATTCCTTTTCCCCAGACGACCCCAGATTCCTGACTTCATGGTCGAGATGCCAGGGAAAGGGGGGGGGGCGTCTACCGGTAGAACCTACTTGTACAAGTATGGAGTGAGGTTATGGGGCAGAGGAAGCTTTTTGGTGACTACCGGGAATATCGGGACGGGCACCCCATCTAGGGTCGATAGCGGGTATTTGCTACCGACGATTCTGCGCAGAGCCGATACCCTTACCGAGATAGCCAACCTCTCCAGCAGGGGGGGGGGCGTCGCTCACCGCTGCCAGGAGGCGCACCAAGTCTTCGCCCCCGTTCCTGCACAAAGTCTCAGTCGTCTTCGTATTAGGTGAACAGCGACCTCGAACTTCAGGACACAGGATGGAGAGCACACAAGCACAAGATACAGCATATCCACTCGTATGAAGTCCACCTACTGCGAGGCTAACGGACCTACTCGTAGATTGCGCCTACTTGGCGCCTGCCCCTAGCCAGCTAGTTGTCCCGGAGAGTGAAGGGGCGACGATCGTCAATCACCCTTCGGATTGGGCTTCAAGCGGTTTTAATTCGCCCCTGTGGGGAGCGCACCTGCTGGTGCCCCGCCCTGTGGGTGCAGCGTCGTGCGACGCAGAAGGTAGGCTGTTTACATTTTAGGTTATAAATCCCGTTACGGATACCCCCCCCC